>VXAA01006941.1:1406487-1503987 GCA_013399115.1 Anseranas semipalmata | reverse complement strand
GCATTTTGTATATACATATATATATATACATATACACACTACAGAGAAAAATAAAAGTTAATGAATGAATATCTCCTCTTTGGTTTTCACATAGGCAGTGTCCAGAGGGATATATCTGTGTGAAAGCTGGTAGAAACCCCAACTACGGTTACACAAGTTTTGACACCTTCAGTTGGGCTTTTTTGTCTCTCTTTCGGCTAATGACTCAGGACTTCTGGGAAAACCTGTATCAGCTGGTAAGGAAATTTTATGACATAAAAAGTAGGCTTATTTGTACATGAGCTGAAATGTTCAAGTAACAGCAAAGCATTGTGGTGTTGCAGTAACAAAGATAAGAGGTGGTATAAAATGCTTTCTATTCCCTAGACACTACGTGCTGCTGGGAAAACATACATGATATTTTTTGTTCTGGTGATTTTTCTGGGCTCTTTCTATCTGATCAACTTGATCCTGGCTGTGGTCGCCATGGCCTATGAAGAGCAGAATCAAGCAACCATGGAGGAAGCAGAGCAGAAAGAGGCAGAATTTCAACAGATGCTGGAACAGCTGAAGAAGCAACAAGAAGAAGCACAGGTAATGATGGATATTGTACTTTCTAAACAGCCTTATTCTTAAGGCATGGACTTCTGTGAATTAGAACATGTGTAAATTATGCAATGAATTACAAAAAAAAAAAAAATCTTGTTTACAATGCAAGTTTTAAAAGTGAAATGAAAAATCAGGAATTAACCAAATGACAAATAAAACCAGTTAATAGTACAGAAAACAATGTTCACGATTCTTGACCATAAAAGTAAAATATTTGTGGTAACAGTGTCCTAGAAACCTGGCTTTAAGTAGTCACAGTTCATGATGTTTTTATGTTACAGATCTTGTGAACAGTGTGAAAAAAGTCTAGTAACATTAATTCTGGTTTGTGGTCTGAGTGAGAATTTCCAGGCTTGCTGTACTTAATAGTTCCTCTCCAATATTTGGAAAACAGAGAGAAGGATTGTAGTCAGTGTTCTCTTATGTTCCTATCAGCAAACTATTTAAGCATATCCCTAATTCAAGCACACTGAAGGTAATCAGAAGATTATATATCCTTAGAATAGACTAGCAGTATCTTTTAGAGTAATCATTGTTTTCTTTGAAAAGAGAAGAGAAATATTTTGCAGTTTTATGAGCAAAATGGATTTTAATGGATACTTTTGTGTAAAGTTTTGTTATCTGAAAGTAAAATATATGCAGAAACTCAGCTCTGGGAGTCAGACATCTGTCTAATTTCTGGGCTGTTTTTCTATTGCTTTTCATCTGGCATGTAGTCATTTTCAATGGGACAATGTTTATAAAATGCTAGTAAATCAGAATTTTCTATGAAACTATAGCTTTGGTAGTATTTTGGTGCAGCTACTTTCACTAAATTAGAATGATTCTATAAAGAAAGTGCTAACAGAAAGTGAAACTCTCCATCTTTTCCTTAAAAGGAAAGCCTTATACATGACCTGTAAAATCTAATTAGCATATCTCTATTTTAGTCATTAAACCCTATCACTTCCAAATCACTAAGGAAAAAGAAGAATTCTGCAAAATGCAAATTAACAAAAAAGTTAAATATCATCAAAGATTACATTTTTAATGACACTTTCATCCTTGGAAGTCACTAAGCCACTGTTAATTATATCAAGAGATATCTAGATGTTTGTGTGATTCAGTGTGGAGACAGAGAAGCTGGCCCAGAATTAAGAAGAAGAGAACTGGAAGAAACAGACTATGAGGAAGGTTGGATAAAGGCCAAGTCATCATTACTTTTTTAAATGAGTGACAACTCATTTAATTATAAGAAAAGCAGTGTTATAGTCAAGATTCCTTTTGTATGTGAAAATGTTTTGCTGGATACTTACTAGTCATCTTTGTTGTATAGCCCTAGCCTCTTGCCATTTCTGACACCATCCTTTTTTGTAAGCTCACAGGAACCTATCAGCTTCCCATACACAGCAGGATTTCATAACCAGTCCCCCAAACAGTTCTTTCCAGGAAGAATACTGGGTATGCTCTCATTCCTTCCTTTATCTGATGACTAACTGAACCAGCTTTTCTAGTGAACCAAATCAGGCAGCCTGAACACTGTAGTTGATGATAGTGGTCCTGAGTTTTGGGACTGTTCTTCGCTCCATCTCATCACTTTTCAGCACAGAAGAAACCTAAACTTTTCCTACTCTGTAGCAGCAGCAGCCGCAACAGGCAATAAATGTACTTATAACAAAGTCCTAGAGTACTGTTACAGTGGCAATGTGGGAAAGAAAACATGAAGAAGGAAATAGGGCTCAAAGGCATGCTTAAGTCTTTGGGCAGTGTGCACCTGCTGCCAGTGAAGGCAGCAGGAAAGTGAGGAAAGTGTCTTTGCTGTGAAGACAGTGAAGAAAGGCAGGGTGCTGGTTGGATTATGATACATTAACTCATATGGTGGATGCTAGGGATTAGTTTTCTTTGTAAAGATTCAGAAAGGATCAGCCAAATTAGAACACAGTGTTGGGCAAGAGAACATCTGGAAGCAGGCCTAAAATACATGAAAAAGCCCCATGCTTATACTTTCCTGACTGCCTTCATTTTACAGCAGTGTCTTGTACAGCAAGTCTTTCAGGAACAATGCCGCTAAATTTGATGTTTCTAGTAGCTCGTGCTACTAAACGATGAGGAGCTATACAACTCAATAGCTTACCTTCAGTTCATTTTGTTTGTGTATATCTGCTCACTGAAAGGTGTACAACAAGCAGTACTACCAGAGTGGTAATAAAAACAATTGATAGAAGTCTATAAAATTGTTCATTTTTGGCCTACTGAGAACACCATGTTTTGTAACCTGACAGGCAACAGCAGCAGTGGCAGCAGCATCAGTTGCATCAAGAGATTTCAGTGGTGTAGGGGGATTAGGAGAACTCTTGGAAAGTTCTTCAGAAGCATCAAAGTTGAGCTCAAAGAGTGCTAAAGAAAGAAGAAACAGAAGGAAGAAAAGAAGACAGAAAGAAATGTCTGAAGCAGAGGACAAAGGAGATATTGACAAGTTCCCCAAGTCTGAGTCAGAAGACAGTATCAGAAGGAAAAGTTTCCGCTTCTCCACAGAAGGAAGTCAACTGACATATGAAAAAAGGTTTACATCTCCCCACCAGGTACAGTGCTCTTTTTTTTTTTACTAAATCCTGTACATCTACTCTAATTTGATTTTGACTGACATGACAAGAGCTTTACATATTGGAAGTTATGTAAAAGGTGAGTGAAGAAAAAAACAGTGTTAACAATGTTATAGTTTGATAGAGTTTGACCCATTCTATTAGCAAAGGAATAAAAAGAACATACCAAGGATAATTGTGAACTTAATTAAAACATTTCTGAAAATGTATTTCTGAAGATGAATTTGGTAGATTAGAGAGTAATCAAAGACTTTGATTAGTATTCATATATTTGTATTAATCAATTACAGGTTCTCTGTTCTGGATGCATTTCAAAACCATATAAATATGTACCTTTTTTTTTTTCTTTTTCATCAAAAATGCCCAGAATAGGAAATTCTACACTACCATTGGTTTCTATCACTTTTCTTAATTAGCTTCTTTAAATGGTAGATAATGAGAAAAGTAGCTCTACTGTTCTTTTTCCTTAGAAGCTCATTACACACGGAGAAGAATCATTATAATCGTAGAAAAAGATTAGTTTAGGAAGAACCTCTGGAAATCATTTAGTCCAAATTTCAAAGCTCTACTCCATTAAATCAAACGATCTTTTCTGTTGCTTAAGGATACCTTTGCTTATTTCAGAGTCTACACACAGTTATGGTATTTATAGAAAAATCACTCTAAAGGCGTCTCTTCAAAATGACCATGTCTGGTCTCAGCCAATAGGCAATATTTACCTACCAATGCTTATCCTATTTAGTGTTTGTATCAGGCATGCTAGCGTACAGCCTGATATAAAATATGAGATTTGGTGGCAGAAATACTTCACACTGGAATATACACTCTGAGGGGAGGAAAGCTTAATCTGAGGCAAAGAATGCCCAGGTTGTTCACTGGATAAGAAATAAATAAAATGTAAGGAAATAATGATTAAATCTATCTCAATTCCTTTGAGTAATACTGTAAAAGAATATTTCTGATCTAATAAAATGTATTATTAGTTTTGGGCCAAAGCTTCCCTGAAAAATCTTTCATTAATTGGAATGGGCTTTCAGTCAGGCTGATACAAAGGAGTTACAACTAAGGATCTCATCTCAGACTGCACAGTTCTCCCTGAGTTAGATGTATATAGGTCCTTACCTCATAGGCAAGGATGGTGAGTGACTTGACCACACTGAAGAAAAGAGTCACTGACAAAGTCTGAGCAGAACGCAATTTCTGGCTGCCAGTACTGTGCTTTAACTACCCAACAATAGGCCTCTCCATTGTTTAGTCTAAATTCCCTGATGCTATTTTATATAACTCTGGTAAAGGGACAGGTTAAGGAATATATTACGTTTATTTTAAATATATTTAATGATGCATAGACAGATTAATGCAGAATTAAATAATCAGCAGAAAAAAATGCCTAGTTCAGAAACATGTATAATAAGGCGAAGACAATTTGAGTCAGATTCAATAGATAGTATAAACTTTCAGTAGCTTTATTAACATACAATAAAGCATTGTTGCATGTATTTGTTCATACTCTGAAACTCTCAGAAAGCTTTCATCCTGTCAATGATCATGAAGAAGCATGAAACTTTCATGGAAACCTAACAAGCTTAGGAAAGCAAGGCATTTGAAATGACTTTTGATAATATTAAAATTAGATGTGAAATCATGTTGCAGAATGAATAAAAATCCATTAGAATCAAATGAAAACAAATAATGTCTAAATCTTAGACTTGAAATAAAGCAAGGAAATGGTACAATAGACAGGAAATAGCTCATCTTGAGACATCATGAGGAAGGAAATAAATAATCATCTGAAATAAAAATTTTAAAAGTAATTTACAATTTTAAAATACAAAGAGACTTGCATCATGGAAACAATCTAAATGAGCATAATTAATTGATTTAAAGATTGGCTTAGTAATTGTTTTTGCAGTCGCAAAAATGCTTTGGGACAAACATTGCCTGCATATAAAAGAAATAAAACTGAGCTGCTACATTAAGTGGAAGGATCACGGACACTAGAACTGGTAAAGGAAGGGCTGGTTTGTCTGGTTATCTACGCAGTTAGCATGAAACAACACGGTACAATGTTAAAGGGAGATAATCTGCCCAGCCGGCCCCCATACAAGGTTTTGTCCTTCGACACACTATTCTGTGTGCAAATGAATGATGCAGCCTCCATGAAAAGCCAAGCTTTCCTTTCAGATCTTACTTGCCAGGAGCATGAGGGCATATATATTTCTGCCTCTACATCTGCTAGAGTTGCAGCCATTTTGGCTTATATCTTTTGTCCAAATCCAGCAGGGACTTTCAAAGCAGTCATTACTACTCCTAAATCCCCGAGGGGCCTGATCCGTTTAGCTGTGCCCAGAGCATGATAACACATATTGGAAAGACTGGACAACACACAAAACATAGCAGCCTTGGAAACATTCTCTGAAAAACAAGGATAGCCGTGCTAGTCAGCCGAAACCTAGCAGGCATGCGAATTTTTGAAGGACTGTAAGTTGGCCAAGTAAACATACAAAGAAATGGCAAATTGTGCAGTAATTAGTTTACCACTTTGTCAGAATTCAGTGTCATGCTCTATAAATGCTAGAGCTTATTTAAGGAAAAAAAAAAAAAAAAAGATTGTTGAGCGTAAGTAAAATAGCACTTTTTTTTTTTTTTTTTTTTTTTCTCAGCCAACTTTACATGAATGGGTTAGCAAAACCATTTGGCAGATATTCTTTAAGTAACTCAGCCTAAGGCTGACAGCCGGCACAGAAAATTTAATCCCAAATTATTAGAAATTGGTATAGCTGTAAGAGCAGAAAACTACATCTCATAATGGGAAACACCTGTGAGCCTCTACAATAGGCAGTGCCATTAGTTCAGCATACACATTATGTGTATGCATGTACATATCTGAATATGCATATGCATACATATGTAGTGATGTATTTATATATTCAGAGTGGTTGGTTCTCAGTATTAATATAGACTTTTACATACTTTAGTGTAGCTTTCACTTTCAGTTTAATTATTCTGGGATAAAAAAATATATATTATACTGCATATAAGCATTTTCACCTGCAAAACTAGTGAACAAATTGAGAATCATCTGAAACCAGCTTTAACATACCAAGATATGAAGATTCATACAAAGACAGGGTTCAAGAAAGCTTAATGCAAGGTTTCTTTTTTCCACAGTTAGCACTCATTTTATTTATTCATGAATACTGTTAATAAAATATGTAGCAAGGGAGAAGAACATTCCATTAAGCAGCTTCTACTGTAATTAAAAGATGAATTACCAACAACCACTGATTTATTTTTCTCATTTGTAAGAGGATATCTTCGGGTAACTGTGTCCCTGCTGAATGCTTGCTTTGAGTTGCCTAATGGCCAAGTGGTAGGTAGGTGTGCAGTCTGCTATAGCACCAAGTGCTGAGCAAAAGAGTGACACTAGTCATGTTCACACTGTACCTCCAAAGTTTCCCCAAGCTGTTGCCTCTGTCTTCTAGTTTTATAGTACTGCTTATGTTGTCCCAACACTATTGAGACTATTGTGAAGAGGGCAGACAAGTTCTGATCAGTTGGAATCCCTAGGAGTCCAAAGGATGAGGAAGGGAAGAAAAGTGAAAGACTTTTCAGCTCTGTCCTAAGTAGAAGATGGAATAAAAGACAAATACCTGGAGAGCCTTGATAGAGCTCTCTCCAGCACACTTATGAGTCCATACCAATTCAACCTGCATTTTTTTCTCAAAACTGCCCAACCTTGCTTATGCCTCCTACACAACTTTTCCTCAGTCCTGCTACATTAAACTAGAAAGAAAGTTCCCCTCTACTTCAGGTCTCCTAATGAGCACCTTCCCCAAATGGTCACACAGTTGAAGAAAAAGTGATGATTCTTCCTCTTCAGCACTGTAACTATTCTTTGAAAAGCCAAGAACTTCCATATCTTAAACTTCAGTTCTAATTCTGTCTTGTTTTGTTTTCTTTTTAAATCTTTTGCAGTCTTTGCTAAGCATCCGTGGTTCCCTGTTCTCCCCAAGGCGCAACAGCAAAACAAGCATTTTCAGTTTCAGAGGTCGTGCAAAGGATATAGGATCTGAAAATGACTTTGCTGATGATGAGCACAGCACTTTTGAAGACAATGAGAGCAGAAGAGATTCTCTCTTTGTTCCAAATCGACACGGAGAACGACGCAACAGTAATATTAGTCAGGCTAGTATGTCATCCAGAATGGTACCAGCCCTTCCAGTGAATGGGAAGATGCACAGCACTGTAGATTGCAATGGAGTAGTTTCCTTGGTTGGAGGACCTTCAACTCTAACTTCACCTACTGGACAGCTTCTACCAGAGGTAATTATAAGTAAACCAGCAATTACTACAGTTTGGTTCAGGCACAGAATTTTTTCTTACTGTTCACCTCTGCATGCCTCATCATTTCTTACAGCTGTGAGAAGTAACTTGCAATAGTTTCTAAATAACAGGACATACTGGAAAAAAAATCCTCAAGCTCCTATGTCTGAGCCTCACTAGAGTACTATATTGCCCTTGCCTTCAGCAAGAGATCTGCACATAGAAAGCAAAACATATAAACTGAATTTGACAATTTGTACATAGTTTTACCTCAACATCAAAGGTAGATATTTGATATATAACTAAGAATATAACTTAGAAATATTTATAGGAAAACACCTGCAAAACGCAACAGAATGCAGTTACTACTCACATGATAGTTGTTACAATTCCCCTTACTGAATTTATCTCAAAGAAATTTTTGTCCTAACTCTTATGAGAAAAATATGTACACTTACTATGTATCTGAGGAAGCACTTCTTTATGGTTCAGGTGACAGAGCACTGGAGCAGGCTGCCCAGAGAGGCTGTGGAGTCTCCTTCTTTGGAGATATTCAAAACCCGCCTGGATGCGATCCTGTGCAACGTGCTTTAGGTGACCCTGCTTGAGCAGGGGGTGGGACTAGATGATCTCTGGAGGTCCCTTCCAACCTCAACCATTCTGTGATTCTGTGATTCTGTGATCTTTGCAATTACATTACACTTCAGGCCAAATTTACTTCAATAAGCTAAGACATTATTTCAAAGCTTCAAAAAAATCAAGCTTTTTCATACAAAATATTTTAATATGGATTCAGTATGGTATTTTGATGGCTGTAATAACACTGTATTTAATCTGAAAAAATATTTTCATTATAAATAAGCATTGAGATTTCATTATGACTGTCATACATTTCTTTTTAGTTTTGTTTCTCTCCTATCTTGGTATAGAGCTTCATACCTGAAACTCAATCAAATTCAATCAATTAGAGATTATGCATATATAATTCTATTTCAGAAATGCATTCACTTGGAAAAAGATTTAAGTCAAGAGTCTTCACTAAAGAAATAGTACTAATGAATACTCAAAAATGGTTTTTCATCTTCACACTAAGATAACCCTGAAATCTCTTAGGAGTTCTGCAAGCTTTAGTATTCTTTTTTCTGAATGGGGACAGAATAATGAAAAAAACTGAGTGGTTTGCATAAATGACAGAACTGGTGGTAAAGCAAGAACCAAGATTTAGGAACTTTTTAATACTATTCCTGTGGTCAGATCCCTAGGCCACACTCCAGAAGCAAAGCAAAGCAACTGCAAGGACACCTACATGCTACAGAGTAGCAGCATGTTTGGCACATTTAAATTGGAACTGGGTATTATTGCTTTGAGAAGATAATTAGGAGCTATACAAAACAGAGAGGAAAATGTAAAGGGACTCGCATATTCATCGTAAGAATATATCACAAATTCTGTATGAGCACTGTGGTGGGTGAGCGTTAGGTAGATGAAATATTAAATACAATGTGATTTTTTTTTTCTCATATAACATTTTCCAACCATGCTTATCAGGTTAGGAATGCAGTAGATAGTATTACAGAGATAATTCCTAGAATTATACTCATGTTTCTTGTATCAAAGTTACTTTCTTCAATAATAGTTCACTTTTTTCTGTACTAGCGCTTCAATCATTTAACATGACTAGCTGCTGAAAATTAAGGTGACAGGTTTCAACTCTGATCATTTTTTCATGAAAGAATAATAATAATCACTAGCAAAAAGATACCCAGCAAAAGTCTTCTTCACTCAATCACTTAAACGAGAACCACCTTTGCTCCCACATTGCTTTGGTAATGTGTCCCACTGTTGATTATTTGTAGCATCATAGAAGATGTCCACTGAGTTCCTCAATACCAAACAAATTGCTACAAGAACAGAAACCTTCAGTGTGTAAGAAAGGTCTAATATGCTACACAAAGCTGATTTTGATTGTCGCTACACATTTAGGCAGTAAATATTGTTTATCAGCTGTTGAAAAGAACGGTTTAATTCCTCAGTATTTCATTTACAGGGCACCACTACAGAAACAGAAATAAGAAAAAGAAGACTGAGTTCTTATCAAATTTCCATGGAGATGCTGGAAGATTCTGCTGCGAGACAAAGAGCGATGAGTATAGCCAGTATACTTACAAATACAATGGAAGGTATTTTATGCATTCAGATAAACAGTTCATTAAATTTCTGTTAACTACACACATACACTGTTGGAATTGCTTTGCTTATTTAATGAAAATTGAGTTCACTCATAATTCATACATATGCTATTAAAATATTTTTTATAAGATGAAAGGATTGTCGGAAGAATCCAGTATACCTTTCTACAGGGGAAGCTGCAAATGTCCTACTACGCATATTCTAAAATGACAAGAAATTCCTAACAAAATTTACAGTGTTTCTAAGGTTACTTTAAGCCCAAATTTTAATATAAATATTGTAAGTGAATTCTTAAGTACATTGTCTCACAGATAAACAAATAGATCCCAAACTACCTGTAGTCAGAAATACAAGGTTTATATTACCTATTTTCCTGTGAAATTATTCACAAACCATTCTTACAGACATGTATCTTCCTGAATATATCTTCCTATTTTAGTGCAAGCATGAACTGTCGGTAACAACTTGATTCTCAGTATGCAAATTCTTAGTCCTACTCCCAGGTAGCGAGGATATCTTCTTGAAAGGTATTGTTCTCTTCCTCCAGCTGAATAGCGTTTGTCCTTCCACTCTTCTGGCCAGAAAAAAACATGTTGATGTAAACTATATTGTCCTGATAGCCATCTCCTACCCACATTTGGTTTCCATTATTCCAGAATTTGCTGAGTGCAAGCAATGGTGTCTTCCATGTCAACTCAGAGTCCAATGTGAGTGGCCACTTTTGTCCAAGGCCAGTCCCATCCTACCTCTCAGCGTTCTGAGTTACATTTTCAGAACTATGATTATTTCACCGTATCCATATATTCCTTCAGAAACACTGTCTTTGTTATGGTTTATAAAGATTATAGAAGACTTTCACTACATACTGATACCCTTTTCTGCCTGGAGGCTACACTTTGATGTAATGGGAGCACTTGTTCATCTCAGTGACTTTGAGAGCTGTGGCAACTGACCTTTTAACTTCCCATAATTCTATCCATACAGGACAATATTCTAATAAAATCAGTCACTGGTACTCAGGGTGCAGGGTTTAGCACTAAATCCTTATTAGCAAATACTGTAAAACAGCAAGCTTGCTATTTTAGCAAAATTACCTGTGAGCGTCATGATGGTGGACACCTTCGTGTACTACTAAGAGTTGTCTGAAAATTGGAAAATTCCAGGTTTAGGTTCATGCCACTATGCAGGAATTTCACTGAAAGTATGTTGTGGCAATTTCTTACGTATTTTGTAGTCTAAGTACTTCTCACTGAAACAAATTTCTTCCTTCTGGTCTTTCTTCAAACTTTGGCCATTCATCATTGCTACTATTAACTCAGTAGAAGTTACTGTTGTTTTGTAACTTTAATAATATTGACAGTGAAATGGAAGAAAAGATAGCTTGGAAAGTTTCTAACTGAGAGCAGATATGTTCTGCTAATGTTAATACTAATACCATTTTGTTTCTCAATTGATAAGAAATATTGCAAATATATGACGTTTTCCAACAAGTTCGAATGATCATTTTTAAAATAGGAAGATGACCATTATTTATATTAAAAATGTTGATTTAAGTAAACAATGCTAAGTATGTGCACTGAAAGAGTCATACAACTGCTATTTTATACTAGTGGTTCAGTGTAGTAGCAAATACAGTACTTTTAGTAGCTCAAATCAAAATATGTATGCATGTTACATACTTAATACAAAAATGTTATATTTTACGAAGCTTATACAAATCTGCATGTGCTCACTGATGGGGGCATCATGCTAACTTTTTATGATCCAAAATTAAAACATCTACCATAAGCAAGTCAACTAGCCTAAACTAGACGTCTTGACTGTCCATTTCCATCATTGGAAAATGACAAACACGTCCCTCACTTAACATTTCTGAGATGATTTACTCTTTAAGATTAACTGTCACTGCCCATTGGTTGTAGAGAAGCTTAGATAGATTATATGTTTAATTTTAAATTGGCTATACGTAGGTGAGGGAAATCCCAGTTGGTGTGAGCTGTTTATTTGAATGATTTAATCTTTTTACATATTTTAAACAAGAGCTTCCAAAGATTATAACTGAAATATTGATTATTTATTAAATTTTTCTATTTTTTCAGAGCTTGAAGAATCCAGACAGAAATGCCCACCATGCTGGTACAGATTTGCAAATACTTTCTTGATTTGGGATTGCTGGAGTCCATGGTTAAAAGTAAAACACGTTGTCAATTTAGTAGTGATGGATCCATTTGTTGATCTTGCTATAACTATTTGCATTGTTTTAAACACCTTGTTTATGGCCATGGAACATTACCCAATGACAGAGCAGTTTAGCAGCGTCCTTTCTGTGGGCAACCTGGTAAGTGCTTTGTCATATAGTTCTTGGTGTAAAAGTATCCTTTTCTAAAACAAAAAATGTGTAAATGTATTGCATTGGTTTTAAATTTATTCCACATTTTCTTATAATCAGTTTAGAAACTATATTTATGATTTTTCTGGACAAAGTGAGTTTACTGGAGCCTTTAACTTTCATGAATCTATTTTGTAACTACTGTAATGAAATAATTGAATATGTTTACAAATGCAGTCTTACTGGTCATATTTCTTGAGGTCTAACATGGGTTTTGTCTTTAAAAGGTGATACTGATATTCCCTCACGGAAGATATTTTTCTTCTCTAAGAAATTGATGAAGTATTCATATACTCTTTGACTTTTTTTCAGTTATATTACAGTGAAAGTACGTTTCCAAGAAAGGCATATCTCTTGTTAGCAGTAAGTTACTTAGGTAACTTGCCACTTTAGGTAACTGAAGAATATTTTATAAACAAGAAGATTATTATTTGTTCTCTACTAAAAAACACCTTGTATTTGTAAGTCTGTTAGTGATGCCATTCCTGGTTTTAACCTGATCTGGAGATTTATGATTATATTCAATTCCTTTTCTAAGCAGATACCTAAATGTGGCATCACACTTACATGTTATTGTCTGTTTCTCTATATTTGCTTCTGGTGCTCAGGAAACAGAGGACTGAACCTTGCAAGTGTTTGTTTCTGGAGAGGATTCATACATTTTTAATTTTTGCCAGCTCACATAACTACAGATAGTTTTCACAGGAGAGGTCTGGATTGACTCCCACAGCATGCAGTCCTTAAAACCCAAACCAACTGAGTCTTTTGAACAACTCACACAAAAAGATTAGTTTTGAAAAGTCTGCTAATATTTAAATGGAGCAGTAATTGATTTCTCTGACAGAGTATGTTTTAAGGTCTAAACATTTTCCTTATCTTACATGTACTGGTAATACATACTTCTGACTTTTTCAAAAAATAGAACTAAAAATAAACATATTGCCTAAGTGTTCTTGTGTGAACTACAGTTTCCTTTCGCCTGGACAAAGATTTAATCACTGGCATACTCTTACGTTCATCACAGATTACAGATTATTGTATTTTAATGCATTGGTCTGTCATACTAATGTTAGAATGATCTCCCTCCAGCCATTAACACTTATGAGGTCTTGTGCCTTTTCCCATCTCATATTTTCCTTTTTTTTTTTTTTTAATCAAAGCTAGCAACAATCATATTTTTAACTACCTTTGTAACAATCCAGTATCCTTAATTAGGACTATATATATGCAGTGAATACTATTCCTGCTGATTTCAATTAAGTTCTCTATTCCTCTCTGTATTAATCTATTAACCTTAGTTTTGTAATTTGCATTCAGAATATTTTAATTTACTGTTTGCTTGTGACATCACAGTCTGTTTGAGGATAAATTAAGAATGACAGATATGACCGGGCCTTTGTGTAGTATTTTAATAAGAAATCAACAGTCCTAAAATGCAGTGATTCATTTTCATAATACTGAAACTCATTCAGTATGCAAAAGTCCTACATAATTACAAGAAAGCTTGAGTTTAGTTCTGCTAAAATGTAATACTTTTGTGTATTTGGGGATGCAGTTATGCTCAAGAAAAAGTAGTTTGTGGATGACATATTCCACCCATACACTTTGAGCTAAAAGGAGAGACCTTAGAGAGTGTGACCTAAGACTTAGAGAGTCTCTCCTAACACTTCTGTTTAGACTGTGAGAAAGGACACACATTACTGTCATCTTGTTTTATTTTACTGGGAGTATTCTCTAGAAACAAGGCTAAAAACACTAGATCATATCAGATCAGCTGCTGGATGATAAAACCTTTAGTTGATGAATATGAATTGGAGCTGAACTGCTGACTGGTGAATTTTTTTTTTAGAGGTTTATCAGTCCTCTGCCCTCCTACATCTGTCTTGATTTAGTAATTTACTTTTAATTACCAGTTTTCAGTGTGCTGAAATACTTAGATGCTATTTAGAGATAACAATCAGCTGTTTTATGTAGTAACAGGTACAGGTAACAGGTAACAAAAATCAAGCTGGATTAGAAAAATTTGCTCGGATATATGAATTTCTCATAACAACTCAACTAATTAATTTTGTTTTAGGTATTCACTGGGATATTCACAGCAGAAATGGTACTAAAGATAATTGCTATGGACCCTTATTATTATTTCCAAGAAGGCTGGAATATTTTTGATGGTATTATTGTTAGCCTTAGTTTAATGGAGCTTGGTCTTGCAAATGTTGAAGGATTATCAGTTCTTCGGTCCTTCAGATTGGTAAATATCTTGATATTAAATATTTGCATGCAATTGTATCACTCAAAAAGTTGTGCTGATGTATGTATTAATTATCAGTACTGTAAAGATATATTTGATACTTAAATGGCTCACATATTTTTTCATATATGCCCAATTTACAAGTTATATTTATACATACGGTTCAAGTGTTTGTCAGTTGATATCCTTTAATATCAAATTATCCTATTGATATCCTATTGTACTGATATCCTTTGCCATCATAAGACACTGTTATCTTTTAAGACTTTTGAAAATTTTTATTATACTGATTAAGATTCATCAAAGCTGAATATCTGTAAAAACATACATATTGCCACCAGCCTAAAGAATCATCAAATTTTTAGTCTTCATATTGTGAACATTACTTTGTGTTCCCCATAAAGCCACTAAGTATATCTTCTCTTCACAACTTTAATGGGCACTGAGAATATATATTTAATAACTCTATTCAATATAATAAAGTCATAACAGACTTTTGGATAAGAATACTTAAATTGAAATATTGTTGAGCTTCTACTAGAAATATCTCTTTTAAAGCAACTAGTTGATAGGTTATGTTTACTGGAGGCACAAGAGTCATGATTTAAAAGCCTGTGTTACAAGTATTTATTACATTACCTGAAAACCTACGCTATTTCTGAATACATGGAGCAGGTGGTAATTACTTGGTTTATTAGCACCAGTTGCCATGGTACCCAACTTCACATACCATAGTTTGGTCACTGAATGGTATTTTTAAATCAGTGAATATGATCTGAATGGACATCTCAATATCACCATCAAATTGTTGCTTTAAAAATTGTCCTCTCTGTGAGCCTCTAAGACCTAACGTGGTGCTGAGGGAAACGTGGGACTAAGCCAGCAAAGAGGGAGTAGTGGGGGTAGCAAAGAGAGTACAAACTTCTGGTTGTCGTTAAGATTTGATGCAGTAATCATCTGTGAGTGGATGTTTAAAAATACGAAAATCAAATGTGGTGTAAACAAAAAATACATTCCTTTGCTATGTGTGTTGCTAAGATGAAAAGCTGGACGCTACAGTTTAGGGAAACACCAAACTCTGTGCTCCCTGCTTTCTATTAAAATAATATTGTTCCTTGTGAAGAAAAAGTTAGTCTACAGAAACTCGTATGTTCTGCTAAACACCTTGGATCTAGCTTATCTTTGATCACATGTGATTATCTAGAACACATCTGTACACAAGTTAGTAGAATAAACTGCCAGCCATGAGAGATTTTGTGGCACAGGTATTATTTCTTTTTTTCATTATTCATCATTTTCTATTGTTTTCACAGCCTTATTTCTTTCTAGCATGCTTTTATAAGCAATAAAAGTATTAATGTTGATATTCAAATGTTCACATTTGGCTTCTGCTACGTAAAATGGTATAAGAAATGAAGACTGTAGTCCATATTTCAGTACAGCACAGTGAAGACATCACTAAGTACAAGCTCTCCAAAAAGCAAGATCTCTGGAAAACTCTCAGGAAGAATAACTACGTGTGAACAACCTTAGGTGTTTGGCTTAAAATGTCAGGAATAGCAGGGAAAACAACTGTCTCTCCTCGTGACATCTCAGACATTGTGAGATGTGACAAGTGAATCTCAGTTCATTTACAGAGTTTGCTGAACTGAATCCTCAGGGAAAATTTCTCAGTGCAGAGTAGTAATGCAAGCATTTTCAAAGAGATTCAGACATGCTAATAGGACCAAACACTTTACAGTACTTCATGCTTATAGATCTTTTCAGAAGATGCCATAAAAATGTTACAATGCAGGAAAATAATGGAAGGCAGAAGTTATGCATCTACCATGTACTGTATTACATCATTCTCAAGGATTAAACAACTATTAGAATTTCCTAAAATATGGTCTCTTAAAAAAAAGTTAAAACATTATCAATCTAAAATGTTTTCTTTTGCTGCTTCAGGTGCGTGTTTTGATCACACATCTCATTTTCTTACCTTTCTTTCCTTACTAATTTCTGAAACTTGAATTGTGAACTGTCTCCATAAGTTCTAAATTTACAGAAGATAGATAGACAACAGAAAAAGAAAGTATTTATAACTAACACCATAAAAGATGGTATTTGCAAATCAGAACTTTCATAAAGGAAGGCACAAGATACATTCAGAACTGCGGTATAACTAACACTAATGATTCCTCTGCATTTTTGTTTTTCAGCTTCGAGTTTTCAAATTGGCAAAATCTTGGCCAACTCTAAATATGCTGATAAAAATTATTGGCAACTCAGTGGGGGCTTTGGGGAATTTGACCCTGGTGCTGGCCATCATTGTGTTCATTTTCGCTGTGGTTGGGATGCAGCTGTTTGGGAAAAGCTACAAGGAATGTGTCTGCAAGATCTCCAGTGACTGCGTGCTTCCCCGCTGGCACATGCATGACTTTTTCCACTCTTTCTTGATTGTGTTCCGAGTTCTGTGTGGAGAATGGATAGAAACGATGTGGGACTGCATGGAGGTTGCAGGCCAAACTATGTGCCTTATTGTTTTCATGCTGGTCATGGTGATTGGAAACCTAGTGGTATGTGATGAACACTTTTGAAATCTGATGGAAAAATGTATATAACTTACACCTGGGCAATGAGAATGTTTGTTGTACTTCTTTTTGGAAGGAAAAAAAAAAAAACCACATCTGCCTGTGCTAGATTTTGGGTAAAAAAAAAAAAAAAAACAGATTCCCTTCTCTACCTTTTCACTCATTTCCATACATGGAAGTACTCTTACTATTGGCTCCAGGAATTTAGGAATACACCAAAATGTCCCACCAAACACTTTATCATGAGAGCTAATTTAAAGTTGCTGTTTAAATCCAAATGTCATCTTGGAATACTTCGAACACTCTTGAAATAATAAAGATTATGCTGCACCAACTCATGGGCAGCTTCCTGTTTGGAGATAAAAAAATCTAACAGACTTTCTTACACTCATTACAGATAATTCTGGCACTAATGAAATGACTTAAAGAAAATAAAGTGTAATGTAGTTGTTCTTATAATAGCATATCTCGAATTTAAGTACTTAACTTTTTGGCCTGCTTAGGTGTAAAAAACAAAACCCAAATATTTACAGACCGATTGGACTTCCATGCTAAAAAATGGGTTTGAAAGCTTTTAATTCAAAATTATAGAATAAATTTTATAGAAAAATTTTAATTCAAGCTTACAAGTTAACATGTCAAAGGTTCACTTGATATATCACTTGATATATCACTGTGAAAACTTCTTAGAAACCAGGATAATTGGAATGCACCATTTATGTTTTCACTTTAAAATTTCTTTTGCTGTAATATTTGCAGTTCATTCTGAGATGCCTAGAAATTATATTTCATTGCTCATCAAAATTCTCTTCTTTTAGTGATTGATTTTAATTTTTTTATATATAAAATATAATTAAAAGTGTTTGTGTCTTAGTTGTTTACACAACCTTGCAATCTTGACATAAGATCAGCAGAAATGTGCAAAGCATAAGAAAGTTATTTATGGTCAGTAACCTGCTCCACTATTTTTTCAGCATTAATTTCTGCATATCAATACTGTTTCAGATTCTTATTGTCTCCTCTTTCTTCCAAATATTTATTTACCTTCAGTTTTTTTTTTCTGGAATTGTGAAAGTCTGCAGAATTAAATCTTGTATAGAGTAAAAATGAGAGGTCTTTCTTACACATTTAAATAAGGGGAAGTTTATTTCAGATAGGATTTGAGGTTTTTATGGCAGGTCACAGTTTTTCTTTCGTAATATCTTGAAATTACACCAATGTGACAGAGAACAAAGTTTAAAACCAGCATTTTTCTTCAGTGGAAGAAAGCTGACTAGGACATAGGCTGCCATTCTGCCATATCATGACAACGTTTGATGCCTTGTAGCCTCCGCCACTTAGTCCAAACACAGGAAAGACTGTGCTGCAGTCTTTTAAACCATTTACCAATCCATCCCTTCAAATAGTGTGATTTTATACCACATTGTTGTATATTTTAACCAACCATGCTACTTCAAAAAAAAAAAAAAAAGATCAAAAAGTCAAAAATGTTTAGGTATTAGCTTGTATTAGCTTGTCTGTTTTCATCTTCTGAGTGAATATTGACCAAAACCAGTAGGGAGAGGCTTTGTAATGTGAGGTACTATATGGTCATCTAAAATTAGCAAATGTTCTCTTCTTCTTCAAAACAATGTGTGCTTTTTGACATTATCCTGTAAAAATACAAACTTCTTACGTGTATGTATTTACTACATAGCTGTATTCTCTCATCTTTTAGGTATTGAACCTGTTTCTGGCCTTGCTGCTGAGCTCATTTAGTTCAGACAACCTTGCTGCTACAGATGATGATAATGAAATGAACAACCTCCAGATTGCTGTGGCAAGAATTCAGAAGGGAATAGATTATATTAAAAAAAAGATACAGGAGTTCATCCAAAAAGCCTTCATTAGAAAACAGAAAGCTTTAGAAGAAATCAAAGCACTTGAAGATCTAAACAACAAGAAAGACAGCTGTGTTTCCAATCATACTGCTGTTGAAATAAGCAAAGATCTGAATTATGTTAAAGATGGGAATGGAACCACCAGTGGTGTAGGCACAGGCAGCAGTGTGGAAAAATATGCAATTGATGAAAATGATTACATGTCATTCATAAACAACCCAGGCCTCACTGTGACAGTACCAATTGCTGTCGGAGAATCAGACTTTGAAAATTTAAATACAGAGGAATTTAGCAGTGAATCTGATATGGAAGAAAGCAAACAGGTAGGAGGTTTTGTATCTTAATCGTTACATTGCAGTCATGCATTTACATATTGTCAATTTCATACTTAGAGCTGTTTAAAATATTGTCTTATGCTTTATGAATATATTTTATGTTTTATTATTTTAAGTAGATATAATTCAAGGAAATAATTGATCTATGTAACAGTGCACTAGGGGTCCTTAGACTTTACATTTTTACTACTTTGTTTATTAGCATTTGGAAGACATCATTTTAAGTATGGTTATTTCTTTCACAGTTCATTTTATGAGGTTTTAGGACTAGCACATTTCACAAAATATCCTTTCTGTGGTACCTATAATGTGATCAGGATTTGTGGAATAAGAGTATTGTAGAAGGCTAATGAACAAACAAAGTATATAACTTTGCATATCTAATCAAATACAAATGGAGAAGGAAATATATTTTTCTATAGTTAGGGTAGTTCTAAAAATGAACCTGAGGCATGATAAATCATTTATGTATGTTGAATTATCTAAAAAGTTTTGTGAGTAATATTCATACAGATTTTGGGTTCAGAGACTATGTCTGGCTGAACTGAAGTAATCCAGACACAAATCAACATCATGGTAAAGCAATATCTCAAGTTATCCTGGAGAGCAGACAAATCTTGTAGTATATATGCATGTGGAAACCATTTACTTGAAAGTCTTATAATATTGTTATTGGGCAAAGAGACAGAAGTTGACCTAAACTACAGAAGCCATGTGGCTCATATACCAGACATGAACATGGACAGGTAATAAACAGTATTCATGGAAAAGTTTGTACATTGGAGTAATGATCAAAGACAAACTAATAAATGCATTAGCAGAAAAAAAAAAATTGAATAATGGAAAAATTAGTTTCAATGCCATCAGAAATGTAGGAACTGTGAGGTTTAAGGGATCAGAAACCTTGGAGAAACATGCTTTCAATTAGATTAGATGCTGTGATGTTCTGGGGTAGCTCATTAATATAAAAGGGTTTGTTTACCATAAAGCAAGCTCTTCTAGAAAGAAACACTGCATTCATGACTGTACCATAGCTGTATAGCTGCCATATTTTCAAATAATGCTGTATTCCACAGCAATACCAAACTATACCACATGACATTATTGGATAGCCACGACCCAGTCAATTATGGTATGCTTTTCTGCCAAAGAACATAAAGTAATATAAAGAATGTGTTTATTTGCAACTGCAAAGAGGGTTATTCTGCATAACAATTATAAGATTAAAAGCAAGATATTCTACTGAGTTGCTCAGTTATGAGACAGACATTTTCAACACCGATGGATAAGATAAGCATAAGCATCACAGTAGCATTTTTCCGCGACAATTTAAGAATATAAGAGAATTTGGAAGTGTGCATGATATAATTTATGAGATCAACTAGTATCAAAAAACAAGCTTTCAGAGTGACTTTGAAAGCTAAGTGTTTTTCATGTAAGCTGGTCTAGTGAAAGTTAATTGTCTTTTCCAATGAACCTTTAGCAATGTCTTCTAAGTCTTCTTATATATTTCTTATGTTATTTCTTTAAAATGAATCTTCAATCTAAATTTTCTGCTTTCCTTGTGGTTAGTTTTGAGAGATATGGTGATGAGTGCCTTCCTAATAACTCTTCCTTATGAAGATATATACCTAAAACTTTCCTGAATATTTAATTTTTTAAGAAGTTCGTAATATGCATTAGGAAGTTAGGAGGCTTACAAGCTGTGCAGATGCTAGATGCGTGGTTACATGACATGTTAGCTTCAGCAGCAGGACTGAGAGGTTGAGAAGTTGCCAGCCTCACCTGGCTTCTGATCCCCTGGGAGCCTTTACCACTTTCTCTGCTACTGTGTTTGTGGGTCTGTACTATAATGCATGTCACTGGAGTGATATATATTAAATAACATCATCCCACAGGTATTATTTCTTTATTTCTTCTTTAAGATAGATTGAATGGTTCAGTTTACAGTGTACCACCATGTATTTTATCAGAAAAACTAAGGAGAAAACAAAATGCAATGCAAAGGCAGAAACTCCTCTGCTTTCAAAGTGAAGGGTGTAAACAAACCCTTAGAAAATGGAGTAAAAGCCCTTGTTGTACTGAGGAATTCTGAATGACATACCAATTTTAAGGTGGCTTTCACAAGTCAGTTGCTCTGTTCATTCCCATCTTTGCTTGGCTCAGGCATCATCCTTTTTTTTTTTTTTCTTCTAAGGCCATCCTGAAGTTTCAGTACCATACTAAATCAAAAGGGATTTTGCCTTTTTTTATGAATTTTAAATGTATCGGTATGTCTTCAGGAAGAGAAACCAGATCCAAAAGTCTGTATAAGCAATTTTAAAGTGAAAATTACAATTGATTGTGGAAAATCAGCCAGCATGTGATGGAGGGTACATGTATTAAGAAATTGTGGAGAAATTTTCAACAGGGATAGCATAAGTTTAGGACTTCTGTAGAGCCTTAAGATTTCCATAGAACGTCATAATCACCACCATTGCAAACCTGGAGGAATAACGCTTCCCTCAAGTTCTGCTCATGAACAACTGTTTAGTGTTTGACATATATTTGTACAGTACTAGTGTGCATATTGAGAATGGCAGCTAATAAGCAGTGCCCTGAAAATTGTGAATTCTGTAGTCATCTCCATTTTTGTCCTGCATTCTTTATTCCACTCTTTCTGGACGATTTTTAGAAAAAAAGCAAAGTGTTTTTATTTTATTGTGAGTATAAAAATGCACCTGCTTTGGTAATATATGAACAGATTTCTGACGTGTGACAGGAATTTATCAGGATTCCTAATCTTCTCCTACCAAGTCAACAGTACTGTTGAACCTCCTGCTACCTTCTGATTTCCTTTTGAGGAAGATAAAGAGTATATTGGTGCAGTGTTTAAATTACCTGTCTAGAAAAGTACACCACCTTGCTTTATTTTGCTTCTTGAGGGATATCACTGAGACAACATTCCTGCTAGGAGAAGGCCTGGTCTGCAAAAGAAGGGGTAAGAGATGGGGCAGAACTTTCCCTGCCTAACTGTGGTAGTATTTAGCACTTAAAATACCATAAGGAGATATCCCTTTTAATAACAACTTTTTAAATTTATTTATTTTTAACAACAGAGTTGTGGGAAGCTTGATCTGCACAAGAACTGTAAAGTGAACCACCTTTTTTTTTTTTTTCCTGATGTCTTTTTGACTGACACTGATTTAAGAACAGAGTGATTACTTTAAGTGTGTCACCACTAACAGGTCATGATAGAAGCCGGGGTGTGGGGGGGGAGTGTGCCCCTGAGAAATTTGCCAAGAGCAGGTAATTGCTATAGAAATTTTGACTTTAGGTGAGTGAGGAACAAATGCTAATTTTTTCTTATTTTTATTATCAGATATATTATGGTTCAAAATAACTCTAGCCACTGTTTCTTTTGGAAGGCTGATTCCTTTTTTTTTTAACCTGTTCATAATAATATGTTATAATTAATTTGCCAGTTAATAAATAAGCAACTTTCTAAATCTGCCAGAATATATTCTGGAAGCTGGTTGTTCCAGATCTAAACACAATCTTTCTAATAGATATCACTAGAAATTTAGGGAAGTCTGTGTTTGGATGAAATGTAACAATAACTTTTGTTAGGTTGAAAAAATGAGTGTACAAACTCAAGAGTTGACTACAATTTGACTACAAGGTTTTGTTCATCAGGATAGCCTGGCTAGAAGTCAAACCCACAGACCTCTACTATTCCTGATTCCCATATTACAGTAGTAGTTTATTCAGTATTTGGAGAAAAACTTTTCCTCAGGCCTCAGATAATACAGTCTCATTTCACCTTGGTTATTGTGTCTTCAACATATATGAGAGACATGATGTGTTGAAGAACTCAGGACTGTATCACAAGAGTCAGGATAAGCAGTGGAGTGGAGTAAGCAAAAAGCAGATAGTGTCTTCAAGATTTTTCAGCTTTTTCATATTGAACCTAATGCTGTACTTACCGTATCTCCAGATCTACTTCAGTTTTCAAATTACATTTGATTTCTCCCAAGACACATCTTAACCTACAGATCTTCTAGCTCATGTGCCTGCAGCTTCAGAAAGGCTGTTGCCTTGCATATTTTGTGATGAATTTATATTGTATACTTGAAGTTACCCAAGCAGCTGTCTAACATGGTGAAAGCACAATTTCTTTTATTGTCTCAATACCTGACACGCTAGAGATAAACCTGTAGTCTTAAGTGAATATTATACTTACATAATTTAAGGTAGTGAAAAATGTCTTTCTTTTTACATATACTACAGTGGAATATTTCTTTTGTAGCTACCTGTTTGTTCTGCTAAGAGACTCCCATGCAGCATTTGCTTACTGTATATAGGTCCTAAAACACCCAAAAATCAGAGCAAATAAGTTAAGATTTCATGCAAAAGTGTCCCATCAAATATAAGTGGATAATGGGAAACTACATATGCAAAACTTGAGCTTTGGATGAGGAAGAGGATTTATCCTAAAGACATTAAAACTTACCCATTACTTTAGAATAATAGTTGCCTGAAAGTACTTGAAAGAAGTGAACATTCAGTTGATACTTTGAAGGAGGATTTTGTCAGTACCTGCTACCAGAAAACAGAGGTGCAATAGACAATGAGATAACCATCAGAAATAACACCTTTCTGCTCTGAAAATAAGGTATTCAAGATAACTAACCTTAAAGACAGTAAGAAAATGAGAAGTAACCAAAGGGGATAATTTGGTGCTTTTTTAAGTTAGCTTGTGGATGATGTTTCTAGTACAAAATATACCTGTTAATCAGTGACATGAATGAAGTATGTTAATCTTACCAAACGTTAGACTCTTAACTATTGTGTTTTGTACCACTTAATAACTATACGTGACATCTGAATCACAACTTTACGAATGAAGTTTTGGATTTCAACATAGAAAAGTAATTTCAAAGATGTTCTTCAGCTATGGAAAGCTGGTTTCACAACTAAAGAAATACAAATACCTGTAGGCCTCTATCAAACAGAATTCTAAAAGCCTTTATATCTACAGTATATGTACAGTAAGTACAAATTCAGATTGGAGAAGATGGCTGCTCAATTAACTTTTGAAATTACAACAGATGGTTTTAATAAAATAAAAAATATCCTTCATCGTCTAATCCAATGAGCTTTCAAAACAAGGAATAAGTTCAGTTTTCTGACCAGCTTCACTAGTGCTTTTGTGACTAAGTGAAGAAAAAAGACAGGAACAGAGTTATTGTGTTTCAAAAAGTTAAGCATTGCCATGGGGCTGCAATGAATTTCTTAGCCAAAAGACACCGAGTAGTGATTTGATCAATTTGTTGGAAGATTTTTTATCACATTTCCTTTAAAATATCCATCTACTTAAATTCCCCCTTTCTACCACTGACCAATTCAGGGACTATATCCTCAAAAGTGACAGATTCTTTACGTTATGGATTAGCTTTTTACTTTTATTGCCAGCTGTAAGTTCCACCACTATTATTAGAGCATGAAGGAGGAATGGGAAGACATACATCTTCAAAGTATTTTGCTTACTGTATGTACATTTTTTTTTGCAAATAAAAGACATAATCAAATAGTCAGTTAAACGAAGACTAGGACATTAAACCAAAAAACTTAAAATTTTCATTAAGATGCATTAAGCACTCTATAAATACTGGAATAATTTCCAAATGTGCTAACCATGTCTTTATTAAATTAATCATTGCATTTTTATTTATGAATCATAATTTCAGAGTGTAGATTATTAGCTCTAGTTCCTGCATTTCTTATTACTCTAAAATAAACTAACAAGCTCTGTAGAAAGGTTTGTTGAACATTTCAAGTGGTATGCATTTCCCTTTTTGGCAACTGATCATAAAATATTTAATAATTATGTTTTAATTGTGTTAAAGCCCTGCTTGAATTAGAGATTCCAAAAAGAAGAAAACTAGAGATCCTGTGTCCTGAACTTCACTACCTACCATTCTTACTTCTCACAGGGGTAAAACCAAGCTGGAGCAATCAAGAATGCAGCTCTGGTGCTTTTTAACCAGGTAGAGCAACGTGTCACCACTTTCACACAGGTTACCTAAACAAGTTATACATATATATGTATATATATATATAATCACTTTTTAATGGATTTTGACTGGCCTGCATGCTATTCAGCTATGTTCCTTCCCTATCCATTGCAAGATGGTAGAAACATGCACAGCTGCTCTCTGCTGAGTCATGGGACTCACACCACAGCATGGTCAGGCGGGATTGGCAACCCCAACATACATTTTTTAACTCTGCTAATGATTTTTCTGGATATTTTAATAAAGTCTTTAGCAATAACTGCATGTTCTACAGGTTATGAAGTATGGATCATAAAAGTACTGGAATGTTATACTTTAAAGAGGCCAAAGGAAAAAGGGAGCATGCATAGTTTTTAAAAAATAAAAACAACCCTTTTTGATTCAGCCCTTATAAATGTATATGTTTAATGAAACGTGTTAGATGATTTATGTAATGATTACCGCCACACTTCAGGTCCTTAATGAGTAACATTTAAACTATTGCAGTAGCTACTTGCATAAAAATTTAATTGTTATACTTTTAAATCTGCAATGCACTGTAATGCAAATCCTTAAGACACTACAAACTACATTTTGTATTGATTTGGGCAGTGCATATCTTGAGTTTTATAAACTATAAGCAGAGTAAACAGTTTCATAACTGCTGAAATTATACTTAGCAAATAACCCCTCTAAAAATCTCTTCGAGCAGACCATTTAACAAATACTCTTTTCTTAAACTTTAAAATCCTTCATAAAAAGTGGTATTTTGGAATGTGTTTCTCAATAGCCAAGTCTGTGACTGAGTTGGCAGATTTCATTCACTGTAAATTAGAATAACCTTGGAGTAGTCAGCACCATTTTTTTAAAATTGCAGGTAGATTTACCCTAGTTTTTTTCACTATACGTGAATATAATCTCCATTGCACCATAATTGGCAGAACCTTCAGGAATAGGGACAGCGAGTATTACACAGGAGCTAAAGTTATATGAAACTATGGATGTCAAATTATCCTGGTAAAACTTGGTATCAAAATTCTGTTGGGATTGAGATTTCAGTCCTACACCTGGATTCAAAGCTGTTGTATTCAGGCAGAGCCTCACCGGCTTCAAAAGATAACTAAATGGCTCCATTTGTACCATTGTGTAGTGTGATCTATCTGTTATATTGTAGTATAAATTGTACAGTGATGCCAAAAGAAATTCATATTGCTGTGTGTTCTGAAAAGTCTTAGATTTAACTGATTAATGTTTAAACCCAAGATATGCTTCAAACATCAAATAAAGCTCTAGGGAAAGAGTTTTTTTAAGTGGTTTCCTTAATATAATGTAAAAGTTAAATATCGTAAGATTTGAGATCTAAAGTCAGTTTAGAATCACTTGGGAATCAGTGAGCCCCATTATTCTATATTTTGTCACTCAATTACAGTGCAGCTTTAAAGATTCAAAGGATAAAACCACATGGCTAAATTACTAAAGGCAATTTGTAATGGCTGAATCCCTTTATTTATTTTATTGTCACTTGAATCATGAAGCAGTTTGTAAAGCTTAAAGTTTTTGTTGCCTGCTCTTGCTCTTATTGAAAGCTGGAATAAAATCACATGAGAGCAAGACTGGGTCTTAAGTGAATGCATTTTCTCGTAAATGGGCACATTAACATGCTGTTGGTCAAAGCTTGTTTTAATGATCTAAGCTGTTGAAAAGAGATGCACTGCTCTGAAAGGACGGTATGGAGGCTGATGATACATATGTTAGCCAAGTATTTGGGTTGGTGATGAAGCATTTTTTTATGTTATATTCTATACAATAATATTTATAATACTATTTTCTGAAAAATATAATACCATTGAGGTAGTCTTTTTCTGGATTTTATTTCTGTGTGTGATTTCCACAGTACTGCTCAGGCTTCTGCACTAGTCAAGCATGTTGTTTTGCTGATTCAGGCCTTGAGAATGCTGCATCATAAGCAATTGCTTTCAAATGTATCCTTGTAAAGGAAAATGTCGTATCGTTGAAGCTGCAAATAAGTATTTACAGGGCATGGCATATTCTAGAGTCTGATAATCACATATGTGGGGTGAAAAGAAGATTGTGTAATCTATCATGTCTCTTGAGTTTTGTTAGTTTTATTAGTATTATTGCTAGAAAAAAAACCATTAAAGTCACCTGATTTAAGATGCAATGGTTCTTTCCTAATTTAGGCTCTTGGCGAAAAGAAGAGGAGTTTTAGTAACGCTATGTGTTTTTTTTATAATTGAATTGTTTGAGATTATTTGAAAAATAATGAAGAAAATTATAGTAGTTTTTGTTTTTACTGATTATAAATTGCAATTCTGTCACTTGTTTTTTAGGAACTGTTTTTTAGCTGACAGAACTATCTGAAACAGAGTTTGCATAGGAAGAAGCCATTAAAGAATTGACTGCCTTTTAATTGGCACTCATATAGATTAATAATTGATGCTCACTATGAACTTTTCTCTTGCTACTATTAAGTCAGTCATTGATTTAATGATGATGGATCAGGCCATAAATTAATTTTAATTTTCCTAACTTAAATGTGGCAGATTATTGTTCTCACTATATTTGTTTTTTATTTAATGAAGAAACTGCCTATAATTTCAGTGACAATTTTTAGACTTTTTCTTTCTTAGTATTACCATGATATATAATAAGAAAATTAACTTACAAATCTTATTTCCTTTTTAAAAGAGAGCCTTATATGTGGATAATAAGGTGGTGCGTTAATAATGCTTAATATAGTGTACATTAATGTGCATTTTGGTCTGTAGATGTAATACAGAAAGCATATTTAAATATTCTCTCAATATGAGCTACAAAACATTTTGTTTCAGAGTTATTGAACTGTATGACCAGCAATAAAATTATTCAGTTAGAAGCAATACAGCTGTAACTATTTTACATACATAAATTTTGGAAATCGTAGCAGGAAATGCAGTACGAAAAGGAAAACATGACACTTTCATGTTTACTAAGCAAAAATTAACCACTGGAAATATTAAAATGTCAGTGTATTTATCCAAATCTTTTCACATTTGTCAGCATGATTTTCCATGTATGGAAGATCGTGCTATTTAGAAATGGAAAGAATGGTTTTCCAACTAATACCAATGTGCTTGTCAGAAGTCTTTCTATTATACAGCAACTTGCAGTTTTGGTCACAATCCAGCTACAGCCATATAACCTGAGGTCTGATTGACTCCATATTGACTACATTTGCATGTGCACATAAAGGGCAGCTTCTTGAAACTTAACCCTGAAATTACCCATCACCCAGCATAAATTTCCTTTAAACAGCATTCATCTCTTGTGAGTCAAATATGACAGAGGAATTGCTTACCAAACTATATAAAGAGATTTATGCCATTTGCTTCATTTCTGGCAGAAAAAAACCCTGAGCTCCCAATGTATTTTTCTGAAGGGACTTGGTTTTAACTGAAATAACCAGTTTTAATTTGCAGCAGTGTCTCTGAAGGAGAGAATACATAATAATGCATAATAATAAAAGTTATCAGCTATTATTTGCAGCAAAATCCTTCAAATCCTCTGAACAAGTAACTTTTTTATATTCTAAAAATGTCACTACCTTGAAAGCTAAATGTGAAAAGTACTTGGTATCAAGCATTCTCTCAAAAACTCTGTAAAGAAAAGTCTAATAGAGGTCAAAGGGCATGATCAGATCTTCATAGCTGAAACCACAAATGAGTCTGTGATTAGCCTTTCTGCTACATTAGTGCATGTACAACTTCAGTGTTTACGTTAGAGGTGCATTCTGGATCCCCCTCTAAATTCCTATGAATTACTGCTACATGGTATAAAACTGAAGTATTTCAGTATCTCAGTATTTTTTTAATGTTGCTTTCTGATTACAAACCTTATTTCACAATAAAAGAAAATGTATTTTGGATGAAGAAACTTAAGACTGAAACAATATTGACAACTGAAAACAAGTTACAAAGTCAACGTCCAGTTTTTGCATTAGTTGTGTGCATCTTCACATTGGTTTGTCCTTTCAAAATATGCTTTCTTAAAAAAGAAGAAAATTATGGGCAGTCTTGCATGACTGATAAACAGTTTGACCTGATCCAAATTTCACTGTATTTGGTAAAAAGAGTTACTTAATTAGAGCTGGTTTATATCATTCTCCAACTCTTGGATTTTTCACATCTTGGAGTGTTTTTACCATAGTGAGGACTATAGTATTTGACTATATACAAAGTAGTAGAATGACAGAAAAATTCAGGATGGAGGGGACCTCATGAGGTGTCTCAATATTCACAGGAGATTGGAATGCAAAGAAGAGATTTCAGAGCTGGTAATTTGTGCTTTCTGCAAATAAACAAATAAATAAATAAATTGTGCAGAAATTTACTACTAAATGCCATTAAATTTACAATTCTTTCATCCAGATATGGTGTATGTTTGTGAAAACACCATCTGCAGTGGACATGCAGATATATGCGGAACTTTCTGTTTGTTCATTTCCCTAAGAAAACGGAGGCACATTTACATTATTAGTGTAATCTAGTACAGTAAAGAAAAGAAAATAACTTGAGAGCGTGGTATATGCAAGCTCTCCAGTTGTAATACCACGGAACTTTCAATTCAGTCTTATGCATGGATCAGGTTAGTAGCTAAATCACTTTTGATTGTTTCCTATGACGAGATAAGCTGGGAAACAGACCTATACAATGTACACCTCATTACTATGATTTTACTTAAGCATATTTATCAGCATAAATTTAATGTTTTTCAAAAGTCAGAGATTGGCAAGATTTGATTCAGTATAATTTTTACAGCATGTGTATCTAATGAGAAAAAATTGTTCTGTGGAACTTTACTTGCAGAAACTAAATGCATCCAGTTCATCTGAAGGCAGCACAGTTGATATTGCCCCTCCCGGAGAGGGCGAGCAAGCAGAAATTGAACCTGAAGAAGCTCTTGAACCAGAAGCCTGTTTTACAGAAGGTTGTAGAATAACTCTTGACTTAAGAGATGTATTAGAAAAAATGGCATAATTATTAGGCATATTTAAGTCCTTGAGACTTTCAAATCTGGTGGACCTTCATGACTTCTACAATCAAAAGAAAATACTCTAAGCCTAGAATGCTGGAAATCAGATGTCAAAACAAGGTTTCCCTAGGCTTTGAGTGACTTTGTCTGCCTGGCCACTGCTTACATCTTGTAACTGAGGAACTTCATTAACTTCTCTATTCATTAACTTTTCTATTTTTAAAATGCATTTCCATTACTTGGAAGAGCCCTTAAAATTTGGAACAACTTCATTTCTGTGAGACTCCATCAACAAACAGAACAGTTACATGCCAACAGGCAAAAATTTCAATGTATTTGGGATAGAGTTTACTCTGTTTTGTCTGGTTTCACTGCAAATTACTTATCATCTAAACTCAGATATTCAGCAACCTATAAAAGAGAATTTTGTGTTACATTTATAAATTATTATAAAATTCATTACCACTACTAACAATGTTGATACCATAGTAATTATTCACTTTGAAATAATTTGCTTTTAGATCCTAATATTTCTTAATCTAATGCAGGTTGTGTGCAGAAATTTCCATGTTGTCAAGTAAGTATAGAGGATGGTAAAGGAAAAATCTGGTGGAACCTTAGAAAAACCTGCTACAGCATAGTTGAGCACAACTGGTTTGAGACTTTCATTGTCTTCATGATTCTCCTCAGCAGTGGAGCACTAGTAAGTAGAAAAAATTGCGGAAGCTGAAATATTTAGATATATCCTTAGAAGCAACAGCAACATTTAAATTTGCATCAGAAAGGCCTGTTTGGGTTGGAGCTGTGTAAAACTACCTGTATTCCATAATTTCATGATTTATTTACTGAAAATTGGCCCAAACTTGAAAAAGTTTAAGTTTTACATGCACTTCTTAAGTAATACTTTCGGTTTACCACTGCAAAGCTGCAGCAATTTTATTTAAGCCAACAACTCAAGATTTAAACTGCCTGCCAATTTTCAACATGTTTGTCAAGAGATTTGAGTACCTTTTTTAACTGTGAACATATAGCTAAATGCATGGTTTCGAGTCCTTAATTCCTTTTGGACTCAGCCACTCCTTGGATTATGCTTACAAAAGACCTTAGAAAACAAAAAAAAATCGAAGCATTACTTCACCGTTGCTATTTTGGAGGCAGGAGATAGGGAAGAGTGTGACAGCAAATTAAACCAAGCAACTATTTTCCAACAAGATTTACATTGCCCACCTTTCCAGCTTTACTTAAAGTGAACATTTGATACACTATCAATGTGCATAGTGTAAATTCTAGCACACACATCACTGTTTAATTTGACTTTTAGACAGAAGTTTGGTTGAGAGAGGATAGAAATGTAATCTCTTGAACTGCTTTCAGAATGGAGTATACATATCTGGATCAGATTTTGTATAAGAGAGGGTTTTTTTAGTATGTGAAAGTTTTGTAATACCACGGTGGAAAAAAAAAACCTGATGTTTCAAGTTTATTTCCTCATTTAATAGTAAAATAGGATATATATATTCAATACACTTTACTGGAGAAATCCCAGACAAGGCTGAATACATTAAGTTGCTTCAATTTGTAGGATGGTTAAAGATGGCCAATAAGTAAAATACAAGGATTCAGAAGAACAAGGGGAAAGATTAGCTCTGACCTACTTATTTTTATCAGTTATATTCTGTGAAATATTAGTAATACCTGAATGTATTTTTTTTTCACAGGCTTTTGAAGATATATATATTGAACAGCGTAAAACTATCAAGACCATGCTGGAATATGCTGACAAAGTTTTCACATACATTTTCATTTTGGAAATGCTTTTAAAATGGGTAGCATATGGTTTTCAAATATATTTTACTAATGCCTGGTGCTGGCTGGACTTCCTGATTGTTGATGTAAGTACATAGTCTTTAATACTGTAAAACTCTCTATAGTAAAGTTTATGTTGTAAAACTCATTACTACTAAGTAATCTTCTTACAAACATGCAAAAATAATTCCCATTGTATATTTACAGTGCATGAGTAATAGCCAGCAGTTATCTGGATGTGTTATTTGAAGTACATTTATGTACCACAAGGAAAAGGGTGGCTGGTCATCAGCTTATTAATTCTTCATGGTTAATAATTTCATACCCTTGGTGTATCAAACGTGAGATTTCATGGAAAAAAAAAAAAAAAACAACCAAAACCTAATTTTGAAACTTTCACACTATTTTTAATGGCAGTCTCATCATACTACTTTACTTAGCAAATAAGACACTACTTTGTGCAGGTTCCTTCTACAAGCATTGAAATGATACATTTGATCCAGATTTCACCGGAGTTCCCAGAACTTCACCCCCCAAAACTATGCTATTAATCATTTTTAGCAAAATAAAAGACAGTGGCTATTTGGTCAAAAAAATTAGTTAGTTTTAATTGACTGACAATCTGCAATAGTTAAAACAGCTGTGATTTGGCAGGGTTTATGATAGAAGAGAATACAAGGGCTCTTGGCTGCCTTCCCAGCTCTGATAGACTTCTGTGCAAAGGCCTTGCTTATGTTGTCAGAAGGGATCAAAGCTGGTTTTACTCCCAGAATATTTTGGTCTCTTGCCTTCACACATTATCTGACCCAGTTCACTGGCTATACATATCCTCAGTGTGGAACTAAGAGATGGCATCTTAGGGCAAATGTCCGAAGTCCATTTCTGGACTTGTATGTAGTTTATGCCCAAATGTACTTTCTGCCCAAGCTACCATATTTCTTGAGAAGTTTGTATAAAACCTGGTCCCATAGTTATTATTTATGGATATATAATTGAAATGTGTCAGATTTGTGACTTCCAGAGGCAAAAAAAGAAAAAAAAAGAGCTGCATTGGCCCATAACTCAAAGTGGAAGACCTCTTTTTTTTTTTTTTTTTTACCTGCCCAAATTAGTTTTGTTAGACTGCTAATCTCTAGCTCTGTCCTGAAAATCTACACTAGTATTGAGCAGTGTAAAGGGTTTTCTTAAGAGGATCTTAATGCAGAATACAGATGTTCCTTTCTAGGATTATGTTAAGAATGAAATTCATTTTAGATAAACTACAACTCATGTTTTAATTATTCTTTTTGTAACATAAACCTAAACTGATTATTCTAAGCCATACTCCACGTTTTTTTAATAAGAGTTTAGCCTCAGAATGCTGTTATCTGAGCAGGCTCTCAGAATTATAAACGTCATCATCATCATCATAAGTAAAGCATCTTATATTGCCAACTTTTTTCCCATAATTTTTAATTTTATAAACAAAATCATGACCAAATTAGATTGGAACCTCCAGCTTTTGAATAATTATACACAGTGTTCCAGAAAGTGGTAAAAAATGTCTTACTGTGCTTAAGGCTAATTCAGCAATTCCTGTAGCATGACCAGACAACATTTGAAAGAAATATATGAACTCATGTTATCTGCCTTAGAAGAGAATCTCTCCACACTGCTTTAGTGGAGAGATTAAACAGGTGTGATTCAGCAGCACTCTCCAAGTGAGATCATTAGCGAGCCCTTCTTCATTAGAATTGACTAAAGTTAATCAAATTGTTTAATTCCATCATCTAAAATTATTCAAGAGTAAACACTGATAGTCCTTCGAGGTTTTGACCTTTAATATGTTATATACTTGACTCTCTCACTGCTAGAAATAGCCATAGCTGCTTTCAGTCATTGTGACCAAATTAGAGTTTAATAATTACACAAAGAAAGGGTGATTTTCAGCTCTGCCAGTTAACAGCAATGGCAGATGACTGTGGGTACATCTGGCTCAGTTTAAGACTTTATCATGCCATCTTTCCACTCTTCTCTTCTGCCGGATGCGACAATATCTGTAGCAAGGAGTAGAAGGGAAAATACCTGTGCCTTAACTGTACAGTTAAGGCTTGAGGCAGTAATATCTTAAACTAGTACAACCAGACACTCTAGAGCATCCGTCATCCTGTACCTTTCTTCCTGTTCTCACCCCTTGTCCAGAAGCCATCTGTCATTTCTTTATTATGTCCAGGTTTTGATGTACAGCTGTAATGACCCTAAGTTCTCTTTGCCACATACGAAGCTAGGAGATAGGGCATCTGGGAAGGAGATGGGGCATTTGGGAACACCCAGTGAGTTTGCTAGTTATTAAAGTTGTGTCATTTTCTGATAAAATATGTAATCTTAGGTGATCTTAGGTGGATATTGTTTTATGCTATGTATTCTTAAAATTATAAGGTAGTCCTATAATTTGTTATAACACTTTATTTATAAAGAGTTCATAAATTATATTTGAATGAAATGGAAATAAGTAACATTTAAAACAAATCATGTATTTGCCAACTATTGTGGGGCAGTAATGTATCTGAAAGTGGAATGAAATTTCTGACCTTCCTGTATCTCAACACTGAAATTGCTCATGCATACTTAAAATTCCAATGGGTACAATTTTTGAGCAATTAAAAGTATCAAAACAACCCCCCAACGGGGCTTGTTGTATACTACATTAAAAGTTGGTCATATTGATTATTTATATATTTTTTCAACTCAGAAATACAGCTAAAAATATTTCATGCTTATTAGTTATAACACTTCAAGTAATTTAATTAAACTGTGCTCTCAACCCTTTTATTAGTTTTTAAAAATAACTAATTCAGCAGCAACATTCTGAAAAAGATCAGGGTCACATTATCCTAATACACTAAGTGGTGTATAAACAGGGTAAGAGGCAACTGCTGTCCTGACGACCTTATAATAAAAATATGAAGAAATAAGAAGGCGAACATACTAATGTGTTGGGAAACCAGATACAAAGAGAGATTTCACTTTGTCTACCTAGACAGCCTTGTATGTCTTTATGCATGTCCTAACATGGTACTATGATAATATTGGATAATCTGGTAATAAATTAATTTCTGGAATTACTAATTCCAGAATTCAAAGGGATTTTCATATGATATATGCATGAAACCTAAGGCTCTTATTCAGGAAGTAAGGGAACAGAATCAGCTTGCAACTATGCATTTAAACAAAATAAACTTTGAATACTTGCCAGTAAAATACCATAAACTAAGAATTATTCAACAAGTATATATAGAAAAAGTGATATTAGCATAGGATCATAACATAAAAACATAAGAAAAGCTGTATTTGGTTCCATGCCCTGTCTCAGAGAATGTCAAAAATGCCTGTCTGGAAAACCAGTAGTATAGTATCTATCTTTTTTTTTTTTTTTTTTTAATCTGATGGTTTGTTTTTATTCCTAGTTAAGTGTAATACCTAAACACATAAACTACATGAAAGATAGGATGAGCAATGTTGGAAGTGAGGAAGGTCATGCACCACAGAGAGTCTGGAATTAAATCACATAAATTAGCCACCTCAGCAAGTAACACAGAATTCATATGAATTAATATTTCATGACATGTAATCCAGTGGAAAGGTACAGTGATATGAATTAACTAAAATACTATTTTCCATTAGATTAATTTATATAGTAACATAGTAATGAAATAGTTGCTTTCCATCTGCTCTCCCATTGTCCATTGAGACATGATCTTGTAACTCTTGTGTTTGTGATTCATCTAATTGTTTTTTATTAGACAAGTAACACAGGAAACCACCTTTCCATATAGTGGGCAAAATCTTAACTGCCATACCACGTATTTCTGTACAGCCACTTATTTGAAGAACTCTCTAGACCGAGGTACAGAAATGAACATTTGGGGGATCTTTTTAAGGACTAAAATATACCTATGTTCATTTATGTGTCTTCTGTGCTTTTGGTGGCAGAACTGAAATAAAATATGAGTAAGGTAGGATATTTCCCCATTTGTGTCTCCAAAACTGCCAAAAGTAAGTGAATGAAATTCTTTCACATTAACACTGTTTAAAAATCAGTTCTGTTTGAGAAACACAAACTAATTGCTCCTACCTGATGTGGATTGGCTTGTAATAGAAAATTCATTGAAACAGGAATCAGGAGCTCACTACTGCTGTAGATCATAAAGCAATTACTGTTATAATGCTAGCATCTGTTAATATCTACCACGCAGATTGCATAATATTTTCCTGTACTTAAAAGAGAAAAAAAAAGTTTTTGAGAGAGTTGGAGAGAGTTGGCAGGCAAGTGCCAATGTGTCACCTCTGTCAATGTGTATTTCATAGATACCCTGGCCATTGGTTCTATGATCTGCTTTTGATTTAGAAGTAATATTTATAACAAAACCTAATTAACTGTATTATTTAGCATATTAATAGTGATTATAGATATTAATAATGTCAGTTGTTAATAAACTATCTTAACATATTCAGAATTTTTAATTGCTTAGAAGGTTGACTCGATGTAAGTTAATGAAGATATGGATTTTTTGTCTTCAGATATTTCTGAAAGCTTTATCCTTCACCAAGAGCATGCTTCCATCTGACTATTAATTGCTATTCAGCTATAATAGATATTTGATAGCATATATTCCTTTTTCAAATGTGCCTTCATATGACCTTCCAGCAAGTATGAAAATCATGGGATTGGGCCTCTCATGTCACTAAGCTAATGACATTCCTCCATAGAGTATTCCTACTTCTATAGAATATTCCTCCATTTGTCACTGTTGATCTTTCTCTAGATTCAATCTGTATTCCTTCTAAATAAACTGCATTAATTTTGAAATTATTTGTTGTTGTTGTTGTAGGTCTCATTGGTTAGTTTAATAGCCAATGCTTTGGGCTATTCTGAACTTGGTGCCATTAAATCACTTCGGACATTAAGAGCTTTAAGACCGTTAAGAGCCTTGTCACGATTTGAAGGAATGAGGGTGAGATAAAACGAATGACCCTGAATTAATCTATGCATACAAAAATCAGTGTAGAATTACGAGACTCATGCCTCCTGCAAAGAACTCCAGAGTGGGAATTCATTCAAAAATGTGTAGGAAAATGCCTTTCAACGTGTCCTTAAACATAAGACGCGTACAACTTACTTTTGGATATTAGACTTTGAGCTTATCAAATTTGCCTGCTCACTGCTGCATTGTTGTTATCCCAGCCCTGTGGCTGTTAAAATTTCCATTTATTTGTGGATCTATCGAGAAAAGGAAAAGAACAGAGATGTTTTTTTCTTCAGTTTAGTTGTGAACTTTATTTGAAGAATTTCTGCAGTTAACTTCCATTCTCTGTTAGTTTGTCAGCGGTTTGGGATGGAACAGGATTAGCCAGGAGAAAAAAAAAAAAAAGTGAAGAAGCTGACAACAGTGGGAAAAAGACACACTAAAGCCACTAATGACACAACTAAAGTCTCCCTGTGGCTCCTTGTCTATCTGTCTGGGAAAAAGATCGCACAATACATGCTGTAATATTAAGGAAAGGTTCTCTGAACAATAGGAAAAGGTGAATAAGGAAAGGTTCTCTGAACCTGAAATAAGGATGGAGCTGGAAATGTAGAAGGGAAGAGATGAGAAATCATTTTCGCAACTAGTGTCCTTTACTTGATATGAATACATCTGCTGCCATCTTACCTCTCCTCCTACACAGCTGAATCCTTCCTGTTGAGGAAATTATTATTTTCATTTTCTGCCAATCTGACAAAAAAAAAAAACTATTACCAGCTGTCTGCTGTAAATGCAGACTATGCTATTTCCTGGAAAAATAGATGCACAAAAAATTAACCAGGTTATGTTATTGAGAAATCTCCTTTTAATCTTTCACCTCATGCTGTAATACATGTCTACAGTTTAGTCATAAGTCTTAACTCTCCAAATGAATTGTGTGGTGTCTGTCTGAATACAGGCTGCTTATATCCCAGGGGACTGTGTCCTGTGACACATCACCATTAAGTTTTGCTAATTTGTATTGCAAACAGCATGTCAGTCCCTGTCGAATAAACGAGCAAAACCTCTATTGATCTTAGAACATTTTCAGTCAAGCTATAGATTTGAAAAATACTACTATTTTCAAAACCATACAAAATTATTCACTACACAAAAATCTACTGCAGTGTCACAAATAAATATGGTTTAGTAAAATTTTTTTTGCCCGTATATCCTTCTAGTTCAATCACAATAAGTAATTAAAATTTTTGTCAGGGGATTTCATCTGATTTTTTACTGTCAGTTATTTGTATAAACTAGCTCAATTGTATTAAATGCAGCAATTAAAAATAATTTAAAAAAACCCTATGTTTAAGATCAACTACAGTGAGACAGGCAATTTATAACCAAAATTTACAGCAGATGCTGTTATTAAAAAATAAATAAAATGTGCTTAATTATGTTACGTTGTAAGCAGATGCTAAAATACATTGGTTCCAATATATATGTAAAGGTTCTGAGAACAAAATCATTTGCAATGACAGTTTTCCATGCAGACAGTTTTATTTGGTCTTCCACATCATCATTCTTTGATCTTATTCTGTTTTATTTCCTATTTATAGATTTTGATTTGTATTGTTGGAGTTTAACATTTCTTTCTTTCTTTTTCTCTAGAGCACACAAATTCTAAGAACCCATCTTGCTACTAACAGGTTTTCTTTTGTTTTTGCTTTTTTTTTTTTTCCAACTTTTGCATTGTCTTGGTTTCCATATAATTTTTATTTCTTGCTTTTGGTAATCTCACTAGTGATTTTTATTGAACCTTAAATAACGCTTCCCCCTTAAATTTTACATTGTTATATTTTAACTGTCCATTCCATATTAATACTGCTTTAACATTTTTAAAGTATTTTTATTTTTCTGTTCATAAATTGACTATTTTGTCTTATTTGTACACTAGGTGGTTGTAAATGCCCTTGTAGGAGCAATTCCATCTATCATGAATGTATTGCTGGTTTGTCTTATATTCTGGCTCATCTTCAGCATCATGGGAGTAAATCTGTTTGCTGGCAAATTCTATCACTGTGTCAACACCACAACTGGCGAGATGTTTGATGTCAGTGATGTCAACAATTATACTCAGTGTGAGGAACTCATAAAAAACAATCAAAGTGCCCGATGGAAAAATGTGAAAGTAAACTTTGATAATGTAGGAGCTGGATATCTTGCTCTGCTTCAAGTAGTAAGTAAATTTATATTTTTTCCTTTTGCTCTTTTCAAAGAAGTCTAGGACAAATGGGCAACATAAGTCTGTTAAGTAGTGGAATAATTTATTTATAGCAATGATGTACAGCTTACACAACTGAACCCTGAAAAAGCCCCTATTGCATTTTTAGCCATAATTTTTTGCATAAATAGTAGTAGAGTAACTTTCCAGGCTAGAGAATACAATCTCATCATGATGATAAAAATGTCTTTATAAGTGAAAAAAGTAGAAGAATCTTTTTAGTGCTGCACAATATAAACTTCAGAAATGCATTTCATTTCTTACCATGGTGGAAAAGGCTCAGAGGTCCCTCTAATTATTAAAAAGGTCTCTCCCCTCCTTTATGAGCTCAGTTATCTTGCAAGACAGGAGGGCAGACAGCAGTTTAAAAGGCAGACATCCTAACTGACTGTCTGGTCTGATGTGAGCAACTACTGCCAATGCCTCCCACGTAATCTCTTCTTGGATATCATTACAAATCCACAGCAACATCTCTCACATTCAAAATCCATTAGTCTCGGCACTTTTTGGTACTGTGAAATCATTTTTCCTTTGTCAACAGCCAGGTCAAGATAGAGTGGATTTTTCTTCATGTCTATACTTGTCTAAGGAACCAGTTTGTAGTTGGATGGTAAGAGTAAAAATATAACAACCCAGCAGGTCTCCAGTACAGGTATTTGTTTAAGAGAGGATTGATTTTCCAGACCTGGAAGTGGGTTTAGGGAAAGGAATCATAAATAATGTAAGATCTGAGACTGGGACACCCAACGTTTCATGTAGCGTGGAGACAGTTCTTTCTCTAGTATAATCCTTGTGCAAGGGGTCTGAATATAGATAATTACTGATGGACAGATCCTTACTATTAGGCCTGTTTATTTCATAACACTTTCTCTTGATGCTCGCAGACATTAAGATGCATCACAGATGTTATTTTATTGCATGGCATAGTCATTCTATTAATTATTACTACTTATACAAAGTCTGTAAATCGTATTTATTTCCCCTTCAAGTCCTTTTCCTATGCACTGTGGTACAGAAATTTTTTTGTTCTAGGTACTGAGTGTACCTTTTATTTACACCAGAAGCTCCTTAGCTTGGAATGGAGCTTCTGATAGCTGATAGCTGATCCAAAACACCAGCAAGCAAGTAAGCAAACAATTATGCTAAAATGATTGAGCTCTGCTGAATCACTTGTCTGTAATGTGACATAGAGCTTCACTGTATGAAGAGATGTTAGAATTGTCATGGGATTGCTACTGCTCTGGTATCATAGAGTTATCTCAGGAAGATGTGCTTGTCCCTTCTACCCCAGAGCTGGTCAGGATACCTAGCTGACCTTGATTCCCAGCTTAACTACCTTGCTTGAAAAATTTTGTTTCTGAAGGCAATGTGACTTTTATGTCCTGAATTGTAGTACTGAATAATGATTCAAAATCTGTAACTTCAGATCTCATTGCCACCCTTGTATTGGGGATTAAAGTGAACCATCTTATTACCTCTACTTGCCTCTGAAGATGTATAAGGAACACTTCTAGTCTCTTGAAGCTGTATCTGAATGTCATCCATGTCACCCATCCAGAAAGTATTAGTCTTTCTTTAATTACTACATCACTGCTGTGGACCTCTCATTCTTTTTCTCCTTCTTAATTTCTTTTTGTTCTGATTTTTCATTATTTTCCTTTTAAAATATTTCCTTTATTTTTTTTTCTGCAGAGATTAAGGGATCCTGGAGCATGTAGCATGTCACTTCTTCTGCTGAATGTCTCCATTAATATTCCCCCCACCCCTCTCCTTTAGTTATTGTTGTTATCAAACTCAGCTCCTCTTCTAATGGTGCTATGCAAAGTACACCAAATGGCTGCCAGTTGTCAACTGAGGCAGAGAGATCTATGATGCCTGATATACAAATAAATTTGTATTGCACTGCAAGATTCAGCAGGATGTGAACACTCCCAGAGTGCAAGTTTTCTGCTGTGAAAACTGGCAGGTGTACCAAACTATCAGAGCTCACTTCTAGCAAGCACAGATGCAAATATACCCCTCGGGATGGTTCCTCACCTGACTCTCCTCAAGAGAGATGCTCTTTACCTGTTCATTTCACAGGCTTTTAGCTCTTTTCCTTCATTATGAATAAGTTTGGAAACCTTGCATGACAAGCAGGCACTCGCACCTTCAGTTAGCATGTCCATCTCTTTGGTGTTCCTCAGAAAGTGGACATTCTGTGTCCATGAAAATAGCCTCCTTACAGCAATGATGGCAAATCTTTTTTACTCATTATTCTACCCAGACAAAGTCTCTACAGGAACTCAACCCAAGGTTTTATAAAAGTCAACCACAGCTCTTTCACAGTTCACTTTTTGGTCTTCTGTAAATCTTACACCTCAACAACCAATGTATATTTTGACTATGAACAGTCTATTCCTCTTACTTATGTGGGATTAAAACATTTCTAAAAATACCATGGCCGTTTGGCCATAGCCAAACATTCAGATGCATGTTAGTATCTGTCCAGAAGCTGTATTGCCAATTCCATCAATTCATGATTTAAACTTGATAAAATGGTTGTCACCACAAGTGATTGTAGCAGATTGTACTTGAACATCAACATCAATATCCAAGTCTACCACTGGTTATCTGCAAGGTAAGCACCTGCAGCTCCAAACACACTGTGCTCTTGCTGAGACATTCAGACCCTAATTACAATATTTTTGAAATACCTAAAGATAATTTATCAAAAAATCAGTATTACTCTGAAAAATCTTTTAATATTCCTCTTATTAAATGTGGTTTATAAATTTTGATATGATTTTACTAAAAGTAAAGGTCCAAATGCTGTGACCTAGGTATTTTTCACATTCTGAATTTTTATAGGGTAGATAAACCAACTATACTTTATTTCTAGGCTACTTTCAAAGGATGGATGGATATTATGTATGCTGCTGTTGATTCACGAGATGTAAGTGTAAGACTTTCAAAGATCATCTGTTGGTTATATCCTGATACATTTAATATAGTATAGGATGTAAATAACTACATATAAAATAACATTAAGAATTATAAACAGCATCAATGTATAATTTTTTCCAGATACTTTAAGGCTAGAAAGGAACTTTTTTGTAACTTCATGCACCTTAGAAATAGCAGTGGAAAAAATTAATCCCACTTGCTTCTTTCTAGTGAAATAATGTGAATTAAATTCATTCAACTGGACTTTTTTGGAAAAGATAATGTTAATGAAAAAAAAAACCAGAGAAAATGGCTTTTTAATGACTTCCTTTGGTAGTCATGATTATATAATGTAAGACTATGCAATGTAATTATTATATATTAAGTATATTAATCTTGTTTTAAAATTTATAGCCATGCATTTCATTGTTTATTTAGGTTGAGCACTTATATTATCCAACTATTTAAGTGAAATTAGATTTTAAGGTTGAAGATCATCTGTTAAGTTTTCTAGGATTTAGAATTTTATTTTGGCTAGAAAACCTAAACTATGTTTACCAAGTACAAGAAAGTGCAACACAGATGCCTGAGCTAGTTCTAAACAACCTTGGTCATGGTCACACTAGTGATAACCAGTCATCACACAGTGATATTCATCTGCTGGAATAATATATCCTGTTTCATTAACTTCAGCATTTCTTTGCTGTAGCACATTGTTGAGATGCAGAATCTGGAAGAATTGAGACGGTAACAAAATCCTTCTTAGAAATGTGCCTCAATTTAATAGATTTCACAAAACACGTAATCACTAGAAGTTTATAGAAAACATCAGTTCTTAGCTGGATGTAAGAACGCTCGTGTAACACTAGAAGAGTTCCAGGGAGATTTGGGTGATAATAAAATGACTGATTCTGTTGCATGAAAATATACTGAACACAATATAAAATATTTAATTGTTAAATGTTAAAATTTTAAGTACTAATGACTACTCTGTCCCATAGTGCTTCTTCCTTCTATGCCAGGAGCTTTGTATCTATATATATGCATAAATACATATCTCTATGTGCATTTACTTTAAAGTTCCATATGAATAATCATTCTGTCAGCTTCCAGTTCTCCATATATAGGAAAGCACGTGTTCGGTCTTTTTCATAACTGAGTGCAGTTTATAGCTTTTCCAGCTGAAATAACATACACCTATTTACGATTAGATACTTTTCTTTTTTCTTTTTTTTTTTTTTAAATCTAGTATCCCCTTGATTAATAAAGTTTATAATATTTTGTAGGTAGAAGATCAACCTAAGTATGAGGACAACTTGTACATGTATCTTTACTTCGTCATCTTTATCATCTTTGGATCATTCTTTACCTTGAACCTTTTCATTGGTGTCATTATAGACAACTTCAACCAACAAAAAAAGAAGATAAGTATTTAAAATATTTTATACTGCTATAAATCATTAATTATAATGAATTAATATCTTATTAATATAAAGCTAAGAAAAATCAAAAGTTATTTCAGGTCTTTGAATAAAAAATTTCTTTTTTAATATAATCTCTGTTAAATATGTGGATGTGATTTTGACCTTTGCATTTCAGTATTTTGTCAAGCGAAGAGGGACAAATCATGAATCTGTTCACAATAATTTACAAATTGTGTAAGATCTAAAATGAAGACACAAAAAGGGAATGTATGTTATTCTTTTGGTTAGATGTAATATTATTTGCCATGGAAGAATTTCCTTTTTAATTAACTTTAAAGAATTAAGATAAATTATTTTCAATTAATCTTATAAACTGTTGACACGTAATGAAGATGTAATATGACTATGTGTTCACATAATAGATAATAGTTCTGCAAAGTGATTAAAGAGTGTGTTAAAAGTCCAATAGATCTCACAAATAGGCTTAAATACAGAAGTAAAATGTATATAAAAGAGCCCTTTTATTCTAAAACTTGATCTGTAAGAAATGAGTTTGTTAGACAGAAATAATTTATTCTATAATTTATTTGAAATAATAAAGCATATGTATAGAAGGAAAGATATTTTTCTGTATATATTTGACATTCAAGTATGTTTAAAATAATTATATTTATAATTTATTATATTTATAATGCACATAATTTTACTTAAAATAATCTTTAAAAGATAAAATTACAATTGCATTTAAAATATTTTGAAGTCTCATGATTCTTAGTCTTCAGTTGCCAAACAGAACTAGACCATGAGGATCACTGTAAATTTGTGAAAAAGCAGCTTCCTCTGACTTGGTTTTATTTGATCACCAAATAAAAAGCAGCAGTACAACACAGAATCTATGGTAAAGCTCAGTTGTGAACTATAGAATTTTTGTGTGTGTGTGAAAATATTCTTAAACATAAATATTCATAAACACATCTGGGGCTACATCTATAGATTCTATCAATAATAACAGGCTTTGGGCTTTGATATCCACTTTAGCAGGCAGTGACTTTGACACTGTTTCCACCTGACTTAGTTCAGACTCATTAATAAGCACAATTTATTTGATACTGGAATTCAATCAGTTGCTCATCTGACTGGCAGCATTTTCATCTGCAAAGGTTAATTTGAACTAGTCAAGGTTCCAGCAGGTTTTTTTGTTTGTTTGTTTTCTAATTAATTATTTGTTATTGCATGGTTTCGGTTACTTTTCTTAAGTTTACATCAACAGAGTTTTTTTGCTTTTATTAAAGCCCTCAGATTAGACCCAAACACTCTTTCCCTTGACACAACTTAAGCATCAAACTTACCCTACTTTTAGACCTGTCTAGCCTAAAAGTCAATCTAGAATTTAGGAGATGTAAGGCAGCAGACAGGCTGCTGTGCACTAAAATCCTAATCAGCAAGTTATTTAAAAGCATCAGTACAGTAAGAACTATTTTAGCCATGTCAGCAAAAGTGAACATGAAGACACCGGAAAAACTCAACTGTCAGCCTGACAAGGCACCAGGAAGGGTTTTTTTGTGTGCTAGTAATGCTCATTATATGAACTATAAATACCTAAAAAAATCACTTTTGTTAGACAAATCAAATATAAATGTAATATTAAATTACAGAAGGACATACTGCAGTTAAATGCTGAATGTGTGAACATGATAGTAATTAGTTTTGGTATTCTTTCTTTACTTTGGAGGTCAGGATATATTTATGACAGAAGAACAGAAGAAATATTACAATGCAATGAAAAAACTGGGATCCAAAAAACCACAGAAACCTATACCAAGGCCAGTGGTAAGAGTGATTTGACTTTACCACTACTAATATTAAATATTCACCTGGGAATATGATTTTAGCCAATGAGAAGGTTATATGAAAGGAAAATATTTTTTCCTTTTTTTTCTTATAAGGTAGAATTTCTCTCCCTTTTTTTAATTGAATGGATAGGTAGATGTTTAACAACATACACTCTGAAATATGAAGTGTTAATAAGGTTAATGTGACAAGTTTCATAATTCCCCACCTGAGTCCTAGAAAAGTACAGTTAATTGGATCATTTATTGGTTCTTGTTTCCCATGATAAATCATTTTCTGTTTTTTACTTCTCCCAGAGAATTTGTAGGAAATAGGGATGCACTGGCCCTTGCTGCTGAAGACAGAAGGGGGCAGTGGTCACCTAACATGAAAGAGGAAGACAGATATAGGTAATATCACAGAATAAGAGATTGCCCCGGGGAATACAGGATCAAATAGAATAAGTTTGTCTCAAGACGAAAAACTACTCTGTTATGTCCTGAAATTCTACAGTGTTTGGAAAGAAAAATACTTGTTGCACCTTGTTCACTGGGTGGTGAACTCTCTCAGGAGAGGCATATAGCCATAAACAGGTAGCTAAGTAGTAAAGGAAAACCAGGATATTGCTGCCATAGAGTGTTTGAGACATGTAACTTCAGCTGTCCAACAGTCTTACCAAGCACAATTAGTTTAAGGAAGAGACAGACATCTTGAGGGGTTAAGATTCTAAAGCCACCTAGAATGAGAAAATGAGTTTCTATTTGGTGGGTACTCTTGACCGGTATCAAGTTACACCACCTTTTTTGTGCCAATAATATAAATTAAATGTTATTGCTCTTTTTATTTCAGTGCTTCTCTTCCCATTCCTTCAGTCAACAGTGGTACAGTTCTTGATCTGTTCTAACAGGTTGAGACAACAAACAACATGGGCTAGGTGTAAATGAATAGATCTTGCTCTGCACTTCCTAAACCTTGCAGGGACTTGCTTTCCTACCTGGCATTTCTAAAGCAAATGTTTGCAGAGTATAAGAAGTATTCTGTCTTTGTTTTTGCAGAACAAATTCCAAGGCATGGTCTTTGATTTTGTAACCAAACAAGTATTTGACATCAGCATCATGATACTTATCTGCCTTAATATGGTCACAATGATGGTAGAAACAGATGACCAGAGTAAAGAAATGGAAACAATTTTATCCCGGATTAACCTTGTGTTCATTGTCCTTTTCACTGGAGAATTTGTCCTGAAATTGATTTCACTTCGCCATTACTACTTTACTATAGGCTGGAATATTTTTGATTTCGTGGTTGTGATTCTCTCCATAGTAGGTAAGAGCAATTCCCTTTCAAGAAAGAACTAGTGGAAGGAAAAGGGAAGATTTGTTTCAAGAATATGATTTTTTCTGTTTTTCATACAACTTGATTCAGATCTTCATACTTTATAGGATGAAATATATGAAATGCTGTATATAAGATTCTTATTGCTCCCATTAGGTTCACTTGTCTTCTTCAACATCAAGGGACATAAAGGATCTATTCGTCACATTAAATTAACGCATACAAATATACAGAGAAATGTCTGGTGATATACACTAACCACAGATTTGCTTTCATTAGTAGAACTGAAGAGTATGTGAAGTGAAGAAATTTTTAATTGCTTTTTCTAACTAAGGTCTTGGTGAATGTTTAGATTTCTGTCAGCTAAAAGCTAATGTCTCTCCCACGTGCAAATTAGTCGTGTGACAAAACTAGTCTTAAAGACTTTCTGATATATCTGAGAGAGGCTTTACTGGATATATCACAGATACTCGGGTAAAAAACAAACAAACTAAAAACATTAATTTGCATAAATTAAGCCAATATATTCTTTCATAAAAGAAAGTAGTAGGCTCATCTTTAAGAACTAATTATATCTAAGACAGAAACTTCTCATTCCAGGCTTCTTTAGGCAAAACTGAAACTTAGACACTAAGAAACTAACTACCTTGCCACAAGTAGACTTTCTTTTACTTATTTCCTTTCTTCTCCTAGATGTATCAATATAAGGAAAACATGGTGCTATTATAATAGCTTTGAATAAAAAGTAATAACCTGTGTGATGTTTTGCTATAACTAACTTTCCTAGGAATTCTGACATTACCTTACATATCTAAAACTAAAAAGGCAAAGAATTTCTATACTGATTGTTCTGGAGACAGCAAGAAATAAATCTTTCCATAAGTAATGAATGAATAAATTTAATATTTTATTTTAAATATTCAATTTTTTTCTCTAGGTATGTTCTTAGCTGAGATGATTGAGAAGTATTTTGTGTCACCCACTTTGTTCCGAGTCATCCGACTTGCCAGAATAGGTCGAATCCTGCGTCTCATTAAAGGCGCTAAGGGAATCCGCACTCTGCTCTTTGCTTTGATGATGTCTCTTCCTGCGTTGTTCAACATTGGTCTGCTGCTCTTCCTGGTCATGTTTATCTATGCGATATTTGGCATGTCCAACTTTGCCTATGTGAAGAGGGAAGTTGGGATTGACGACATGTTCAACTTTGAGACATTTGGCAACAGCATGATCTGCCTATTTCAAATTACCACCTCTGCAGGCTGGGACGGTTTGTTAGCCCCAATTCTTAACAGCGGGGAGCCGGACTGTGACCCTCATAAAGATCATCCGGGGAGCTCTGTTAAGGGCGACTGCGGCAACCCTTCCGTTGGGATTTTCTTCTTTGTCAGCTACATCATCATATCCTTTCTGGTAGTGGTGAACATGTACATTGCCGTGATTCTGGAGAACTTCAGTGTTGCTACTGAAGAAAGTGCTGAGCCCCTGAGCGAGGATGACTTTGAGATGTTCTATGAAGTCTGGGAGAAGTTCGATCCAGATGCAACACAATTCATAGAATACAGTAAACTATCAGACTTTGCAGCTTCGTTAGATCCTCCTCTTCTCATAGCAAAACCAAACAAAGTCCAGCTTATTGCAATGGATCTGCCCATGGTAAGCGGTGACAGAATTCACTGCCTTGACATCTTGTTTGCTTTCACAAAGCGTGTTTTGGGGGAAAGTGGGGAGATGGATGCCCTCAGAATACAGATGGAAGATCGTTTTATGGCAGCCAATCCTTCTAAAGTCTCCTATGAACCAATCACAACCACATTAAAACGAAAACAGGAGGAGGTATCTGCTCTCATTATTCAACGTGCTTACAGGCATTACCTTTTAAAGCAAAAGGTTAAAAAGGTGTCTAGTATATATAACAGAAATAAAAACAAAGAAGGAGATGGACCAGTTATAAAAGAGATAATTATTGATAAACTAAATGGGAACTCCACTCCAGAAAAAACAGATGAGAGCTCCTCTACAACTTCCCCACCATCCTATGACAGTGTAACAAAGCCTGACAAAGAAAAATATGAGAAAGACAAAGCAGAAAAGGACTACAAAGGTAAAGATGTCAGGGAAAATAAAAAATAAAAATGTAAGAATTCTGCTTGTGGGACAACTTGTTTACAGTCTTTGAGAATGAAGCGTCAACTGGACTCCTGCAGGAGGTTTATGCCAAACTGACAGTTTTTACATATATGTGTGTGTGCGCGCGTGTGTGCATATATATACATTATATATATATATATACTTAAGGTCAGTGCCTATAACAAAACAGTAAACCTTCATCATCAAACTGTGACTCTGTGAATCAGGGTAACAAACTTGACAAGAGGTTACTGTTTTCATTACAACTGACACTGCTAAGAATGAGGGACAAAGTGGCTCCACAGAGAACAGGGAGCTTGAAATGCGTGCAAAGCTATACATTTTTGTGTTTCACATACTGCAAAACACGTAGAACAGTACTGCTATTCACTGTTTGTAATTCAACTGCTACATTTATCATATTTTTACAAAACTGGTATTAGTGTATCATTTTTTAATTCACAACTTGTTTACTATTATATGTGACTATTTTTGTAAATGGGTTTTATGTTGGGGAAAGAGGTATGAGGACCAGGTGTTCTAGTCTCAGATTCTCTATAATGTACAGACAGAAGTGATTTGCATAGGCATGTTACACTTGTCAATCATGCCCAAATAAAAATACGACATTGCATAAAGCTAAAGATTTTGAGAACTTCCATGTTTTGGGGTTGCTTTTTAATTTAAGGCATTCTAACTACTTGTATTGGCTGCATCTGGATTATGTGCATCCACATTAACGTGCCTGGAAAGTCTCCTCTAATTTGCAGGAATTCGCAATGACTTATTTTTATGCAAATCATTAAGCATGAACAAGTTCTTGCTTGTGTTAAAATATTCACCACTAAAAAAAAAATATTGTATGGTTTCTGCACCGGAAAAATAGCTTCACCAAAATATACCTGGGAATTCTTGTTTTCTTTTTTTTTTTTTTTAAAAAAAAAAAACAGTTCAAGGTTTTTTTCCTGGATTATTCTTTACTTACTGCGTTCTCACATTAAGGCCAACATCCAATGAATTAATAAAATACACTTTGCTATGTAAATATTAACGGCATAATGTCGTGCACATTTGAGCATAGAATTAAATGGCTTTGCCACATTGAATTGCATCAGATATGTACCACAGTGTGGGTAATTTGCAAGAGCTCAGCAGGACATTTTGTATTCTGTGTCATATAGATAGTTTGGAGAGTATCACTGATGCATGTCAATGCTTTTGCTGCTGTATCTTGCTCCTTCCACTGTCTCCACTATAGGAAGTCATATGTCAGTGGTGAAGTGAATCAAGTTGTCCAACCAGACCTCATCCTTTCAAATCATTAAGCAATAGTTTGCAGCTATTGATGAGCTTCTTTAGTTTTGCATTTTAAATTTGAAGTGGCTACTATATGGTGTAGAATCAGACTGTACAGGCCATATTGCAAACTGTTTAACCTGTTGAAAATGTGGTTAGCATATATAAATAATGTAAAGAAATACCATTTGGCAACAGTTGTGTATATAAGAGCGTCTCCAAGTTTAGATCACTGTTTCTTATATTTCTTTCCTCATTCACTTGGCTTACTTTCTAACCATGGTAATTTCAAACTGAAAGCATCACACTATAAGAAAAGAAGTATTTGTAGACTATCTTGTTTTAATATATTTGCATATATTTCAATGTGAAGTAAATTGTGTAAATCTGGAACCAAGCCTATTGTTTCCACATAGTTATATCTGGTAACTGGACATAGCAAGGAAAGTATTAGGGAAACGTATGAATTTCTAGTGCTGTTTGCATCAGAAGTTCCAAGATAGTCTCATTGTTCATGAAATCCTTGCTATTTTGCAGTGTCTGTTTACATAGACTACTATTCTTTTTAAATCACGCTGCACTAGACTTATAAAATAGGACCCACAATATTTCCCAAGAACAAAATGGCACATTTGTATAATCAAGGACATCAGGACACTTTGTGTTTCATACACAAGCTAACACTAAATGTAGGATCTTTCTTTTACTAATGCTTTTGACTTGTAATGTGTTGGTGAAATGCATGCAGGAAATTGTTATTATCATAAACAACATAAACAATATTACAAATGAGCCAAAAAATAAAGATTCCATTTTTTATTGTATTTATTTTTTCTTTGTCTCTGTCCTTCTGTTGGTTAAAGAAAGATGAAAATGGGCTTTGTTACTAAGAAAGAATGCTTCCCCTGTCATTACAGCTAAATACCTTATTCTTCAAATATTAACTTTTTTTCATGTAAAACAATAAAAAAATTGGAGAACTTTGACCACACCCCATTTATTCCTACTTCTTTGTCACTAACATACTGTCTAGGGATAACACAGGCCATCTACATATTCTTCTCCAAGAGCCTTTCTGTCAAATATCAAGAACCCTTCCAAACAATGAAGGCACTGCTCAGTATCTGAGGTATTGTTTTCCTATGCCATGTTGCTGCTACCAAAGCTGCCTACACTTTTGGAGCTGTAAATATATAAACATACTTTCTAACAAAGTTCCTCTGTCGGGTTCTGCATAACATTCAGCCATAAGGCTCACCTCAAACTGATAAAAATTGTTTTAATTGTGCAGTGGTTCCTTTTATTCCAACAATTCTGAAAAGTAATAAATACCATATTCACATGGCCACAAAAGAAAGGGACAGCACTGAAACTCAGCTATGTTAAGAAGTGCTCATAGTCATAATACCTGGATATTACACAATAACTTTTGAGTGATAATGTACATCTTGATGCTGTTCAAGGGCAGAAAGATACAGTACATTGAAAGACAATATTACATTATTGAATTTGAAATATTATATTTGAAAATTAGCACTAACAGTATTCATGGAGTTTGCTCACTGCCATGTTTTCAGTAGTTTTCCTCACCTGTGGATATTATACCCGTAGAGCCATATTTTGGCCAACTATTAAATTGCCTGGACAGCTATGAAATAACTGATGGCATATTCTATTACTCTAATCTATTAAAATCTCCAATGTGACGAGCATCAGCAAACATTGCAGCAGAGCCTCTGAGTTGGTACACCATGCAATAGGGGAGCCATATTTGCTTCCAGGAATGGCTTTACCTACACCAGAAAAAATGCCTGACCAAGAACACACAGAATTGTCTAACTTGCTCATACCATTAGCTCCTGGAGTTGGTCCCTGGCCCTGTTAGACTCAGTAGGGTTCAAGTTCAAGACGTGGCCTTCCACAGTTGTCTGGGCATCCTTTCAGGTACTGACCTCCAGGCCTGAACTAGAGAATCCTCTAATCATGTCAATCAGTCAATCCTTAAAAATCAAAGTTATGTACCTTATTTATTCCACCTCTGACTCCACCTCTTATAGTAGTCCTCTGACTACTTTACCTAACCTCATCAATGATTCATATTTCACTTCCAGAGATTTTTGGGAGCTCTTCTGCTTCTGTCATCCATCGGTCCCTGACTTTCAATCTACTTACAATTGCATTTTACTCACACTTTTTCATATTATCTGTTCAAAACAGCCCCTAAAATCTGCAGAACTTTTGCTCTGTGGACAGGTTGGCAAGTGGTCTGAGGAATGACAGTTCATTCATTTTCAGGAACCTGAAGTCTCTTGCAGTACTCTGGAAGACTACTGTACTCAGCTTCATTACCACCCACTTTATGCAGGAAAACGTTGGCAATGCTTTCAGCCTGGACCAGCAGGAACGGCTGAGGGTCTTGGTTTAACCTGGACTCAAAGTCAGATGACTTCTTTGAGAGATGTATGTACTCCTAATTACCCTATGCTGCTTCTGGGAACTTCCTCTTCCTGAAACCTATTTCTTGTTCCACAGAAATCAATAGACAGCTTGTATAATTTAAATCTCATGTTACACACACCTATGCTTCCAGAGCATTGGAACAGAAAAGTCACTTGAAGAACTCCCTATGTGCTACTAGGCCAGTCTGTAGTGATGGTTATCCCAGTCAAGGATGGTTTTATATGCCTATAACACTGTGCTTGTGATCCTCTCCACAGTTTCCAGTCAGCAAAGGAAGATCCCTTATTGGCGACTAAAATCCTTGTTGTATAACTGTACTGATCCATGTCCATGAAAAGCTGAATTTTCAAGGTGTACAATCACAGACAAAATGCCTTCCACTATGTATTAAACCTTTTATCTGTCACCTGCTGCCAAAACGAAAGTATTAGTAATGCTGACAGTAGAGCCAGGTTACTCTTGCAGTGTATGTTCATTACTTGCTGCTTTTCTTTAATGAGTTTTTAGATTAAAAAATTTCTACATGGGTGCTCAGAAAGAAAACTTACCTTTATTCAGTACATTGCAAATTAACTCACAGGACAGCACAACTTAATGCTGTTCCCAAGCAAGTGTTCTCAGAAGTCCTAGTGCCTCACACAAGCTAATGCAGCAGTACTAACATGGGCACTGTCATAAAAGAGTAATGAGCTTGCAGAATTAACTGAAGTTAATTCAGCACTGAAGTATTATCGAAGGAGGAAAGCTCAGGGTGCAGTGAAAAAAAACAAACAACAACAACAAATGTTTCCTCCAAGGAGTAGATTAGCCCCCAAAAGGAAAAGAGGGACTGCCATTATGGCAAATTACGATCACCAGTAGCCAAATGTATTTATTGTGAAATACGTGGAATGTGGACCACTTGCCAACAATGGAAGTTGTGAGTACTCAGCACTTCTTAGAATTCAATATGAATTGCATACTGTACTTGTATTTATTTAAATGTATATATAATCATTTAGAAGGTAAAATTGTGATTGGAATTAATGAAACTAAGAAAGCCCTCGCTCAAAGGGCTTACCTCCAGTATATGGCTTATGTTATACCATTATTATCACTGTGTGAATTGTTACAATTGTGTGAATATTTTTACACTGAAGTGCTCAGCTCTCTTGAAGTGCCATTTGTTGCAATTTCTATGTTCATCTCTTTAGTTTTTCATCTAGAAAGATTTGAAAAACTGTAAAGAAGCCTGAGCAGGAAGAAAAATCACTGAACTAACATGAGAAATTCATACTTAAAATATGTTTTCGTTATTTTCTATTTGTTGCCTTTTTGAAGAATGTTTGCTTATCCACACAGAAAAGAGAAATAACACCATGTGACCGAGGCTGAAAACCACAGAAATAATTCATTATAAAGAGACAAAGCAAATAGTAACCATAGTTCATTAGTCATTTGTTCAGATTACTAAGCTAGTTATAATGGATGTTTTCTAAGAGATCATGATTAGTTCACGTACAATTTAGTAACAAGAAAGGATAAGGTAAAGGGGGATGGTGAAGTGCTTTGATCTGTTTCCACTAAACACCATAGAGCAGAGATGTGCTCTGTCTTTGTAATGCAGTGCACACTCTCCATCACTTTACAAATTAAATACTTCACCCTCATAGAAGAAAATATGCTGCAACATGAGCCTCAGCTAAGCTAGAAAAATAAATTGTACTGCAGTAGCCTAAGTAAACTGAAGCCAATTACCATCTCTCGGGAGAGAAGACAAATCACATGCATCTCTGCAGCAAGTGCTATGTTTGATGCATATAAGAAAAGACATATCATGAACAATTTATAGCAGTAAAGCAGGCATCCGTTCCCAAACATTCTACAGTTCAAGTACATTTCCTGTATAATAAAAGCCATGTAATGTTTTTCTCATAACCTACATTCAGGGGAAAGAGGAAAAATGGTATCAGCCTCGAAAGGTACTCTTTGTTCTTATAGGAAACAAAAAAAAAATACAAAAAGCATTTACTAGCCCTTACATGGCATTCCTGCTTTTTATATATAACTATAAGCCTCACAAGAATTTCAGTACCAGACGGTTATTTACTCTTCATTCTCAAACTCTTACAGCCTGTACATGGATCACAAACACCCTGCTGCACCAGTCTCCTAATGTAAAAATGTTGGATTTGCTATCAGACGGCATGGCCCCAGCTATGTGCTTCGAGCAAAGTACAAGCAAAGTACCGTCTTAATGAGTGAAATCGGCCATCCTAAATCAAAGTGGGTCATGCCATTTTAGCCCTCAGTCTAATGCAGTGATACCCAACCCAGCAAACCAAAAGATGGATTTTAGCAACATGCCATATAATAGCAGCTATATCCAAAGATAACATGCACGTGCTTTTTAATTATGCCACACAAAGACTGTAAGTGACTGCGTTATGAGTTTCTTTCCCAGAGAACTAGAACTGATTGACTGAGTTCATCAGCCACCAAAATTTACACTTATTCCCATTTTCTCTTGTTGCTGTTACAGGGGGATGACAGTGATGGGTCTAATTTTACGACTCTGCAGGAAGCTCAGCTCGGGTATACACTTCAGAGATCCCAGCTCTGATCTAAGGAAGGAAATTGATTGACCTAGAAAAAATAACAGCTTCTTGTCTTTGCTGAACACTAAAGGCCTCATCCTACCTCTTCATGCAAATAAGAGAAAGACATGAGAAGCATGTGAAAGTATGCGATGGGAAAGCTGTATAAATTCTCTTTTAACTAAGAAATATTAAATGAAATGCATAAGCACAAAAGGATACAGAAGAAAAAAGGGATGGTAGCTTTAATTGGCAGAGTCAGATCTTCGCATGTGGGACACATATCATAGGTAACATTTATTCTTTGGATGGGATTTTGCTATTTGCAATTCCAGGCACCAGGGAACAGCACATTCCTTTAAAACTCTGAAAGTGACAGGGGACAAAACTGGCATAGCATATGCTACTTTCATGAATGTGTGCTGTGTAGAAAGGATGTTACTAACATCTCCCATCTGCACCAGGCACATCCTTAATTCATGTGTTGCAGAGTTTGTGCAGAAATGAGGACGAGCAATGATCTTATTTTACTGTTATTATCTTCACTTCATAATGCAGCATTTGAACCCAGTCTGTATTTTTAAATGCTTAATTTACACGTATATTTTCAGTTATGTGTTTTAGACATAAGAACCTGTAACTGCTTCATTTAGCACACTTCCCTCCCCACCCCCCAAGAATCAGAACAAATTATCTGGTGCATCCAAGTTGTGCAGTAGGAAAGGAGAAAAAGCAGCAGCGGTATTTAAAGTACCTGCATCCCCTGCCCAGGCCCTCCGGGCTTCTGCTTTGCAGGAGAAGATTTTCAAGAGTTCCAAATGGGGACATGAAGCAACATCCCACTCGCCATATACATGCAAATATATACTGAGGTCAAAAAAGCATCACAGGGCACTCCAGTGGACGGCCCCATAGAGGAATTCTCAGTTCCCAGACCCAAAATGATTATAGGCAATTTGCATACTGTGAGCTGAGTTCAGCAGAACTCTGATGTTGACACGTTACATTTCTTAAGGATTCACATACAAGAAAAAGTCCTAAAACTCAGTAGCTACCTAATATATAAAGCTCCCCATTCTTTTACCAGTCGTAGAATACTTGCTGAGAACAACTATTATTTTTTAGCCAAGTGATTTACACTATTTAATTGTAAATAGAGCAGGCAGGGCAATTTGGTGGCTGGGCTAGTAACTTTTCAAAGTGATTTTGTAAGCCTGTATTTCTTGTTCTAGCCATTCTTCTTTTACACACATTGTGCGTTTATACAAGATTGCTGCTTGCTGTATTTCAGATTAGACTATGTAACTGACAATTTTGGAAGAGGATGAATTTTGCCAGTATGGCTGCTCCCAATTCATTATTCTGCAGAATTTGCCTAGCAGAAGCTAGACTGTAAATATTTTACACTAAAATGATATTTCTGTATTTTCTAGGTCACTGCTGCTTTCTGTTCCCAAATCATTAGGAGCAAACCGCAGACTGAAGGAACTGCTGCTGCATTTGGAGTACAAAGGAGACCAATTGTCGTCTGCAGCTCGCTGCTGCCGCACTCCTCCACAGCACTGAAAACATACACACGGCCTTTCCCCAGGGAAGCTGAGATCCAGGTGGGAACTCTCATTCACTCACGGCAGGGACTTAGAGAAAAACTTCAGGGAAGTACTAGCCAGATACTTTCCTTCCATTTAGCCAATTCTTAATCCTCCATTAAAATGTCAGGGTTTCTTCCCATCTTTACTCTTCCTATGCACTCTACTCTGTCTGCCGTCATTAAGGAATCTGAGTCAAGCAGACCTTCCCATTGCCTGCATGCAGCATTCCTGGCTGAACTTCAGGCTAAGCACTCCAACACTGAGTAACATTGGCAACATCACAGATTAGTAACTTTTTCTGCAAATTAGCCTCACCAGGTTTTACATGTTTTACACTCATACAGACTGATACCTGCATGGTCCTTAAAGTAAAAGTTTAGTCATGTAAACAAACAAACAAACAAAAAACCCCCATCCCTTCTGAACTACAAGGCCAGCTTTCACTTTGCTTGCTCTGTCCCTTCAGGTGTGAGGGTTCTTCACCATTCTATATTATTCTACAGCCCTCTCAAGTTTCTCCCTTTTTACTCACACACATTACCTCCTCCAGCAGCAGAGGATTTTACCCGCACCGCTGCAAAGGGTGCCGCGCTAGCAGCGTGGGGAGGAGCAGCACTGAAGTGACAAGCATCCTGCAGCAATGCCAGCTCCGGCTGCAGTCTCGGCCCATCTCAGAAGTTTGCATGAGGCCACACCAGGTCACGCAGAGCAGAGGAGCACGTAGAGGGAAAGCACTGGTAATTCACTAGGTGGCACTTTTTGAGCCACTTGAAACAGAAGCCAAAGATGATGCAACCTCATTTTTCAGATATGACATCAACAAGGTCAAAGCACATTTAGCCGCTGCAAATGCTGTTAGACCCCCTTCACAGGAGCCAGCTGGCAGCTTGTGCGTGCTAGGCACATTCCAGCTTCTGGACTCTACCTGCCTGAACTGCTGGGACATCCTGAGGGGAGCCGCAGAGCTGAAGGACTTCTTCCATTTATCCCCACTAACATTTCCCACCACAGCACGCCTGCTTTTTGTCAAGAGATGTGCTCACAGCCAGAGTCCTCCCCTCCCCATGCCGACCGCTGCCCTCGCTGCTGCCTGCTGACCTGCTCTCACCTCCGCACAGGTACGCTCGTACCTCTGAGGTGCCTAGCTGGGGGAAACCCTCTGGTCAATACAACACAGAAGCGCAGTGCTTTTATCTTTCTACCCCATGCAATGATTTCAAGTGGTAAATGCGAGCAGCCGCTGCTGCGCTGCCTGCAGTGCTGTATTCTCTCCCATTCCCGCATTTCGGGGAGCACACGCTCACGTGACCGGGAAGGCGTGTAACCTAGCGCAGCCCACCCAGCAGACCCCCAGGGGCAGAGGGAGCCCATCTCGACGCCCTTCCCCCTGTTGAGGGACTACTATCAGCTCGCACCAGGCCTCCCTGCGGGCCGCGCGTAGCCATGGTGACAGGCCGTCACCACCTGGCTGCCCCTGCAATGGCGGCGGCGAGCCAGGACACAGGCCTTTGTTCTGCTGCCGCGGAAAGCGTACGGCACGTTTCCCGACAGCCCGATCCTCACAGAAACCGAAGGAAAGGAAAATGGTTTGCTAAGTGTAAAATCTGAGGAAAGTTCCAGATTTATTAATAAAGACTTATGAAAGTGAAACAACAAAACAGTGCCTTAGAAATTCAAATGAATGTTTCAAATTCTTCAAAACACGGTTTTGAGCTTAAAAACATAAAAGGGATGCTTTATGTCCGTGCATTATAGACACAGATTTTACAAAGGGCTGCAATTGTTACTACACATTGCTCTTATTCCAGTAGAAATGCACACAGATTATTGAACGCTGTCTGTCTGCTGTTAACACAGTCCAGGTTGCAGCATTTTGCCAGTTTATGGGACTCTGAAAAGCAGCTGACCAAAAATCAACAGAGAAACTGGCTAACCTATTATCATGGTACTGCTCAGTGAAGGGAAGAAGTAAACAGCATAAATAACAAAAATAAGTAGGCCAAATGCATCCCGGAACAGGCAGGAGACAGCCTAAACAGAATGGGAGCAGAGAAACCCCTCCTTATCCCATGCATATAGCCTATGCCTCACCTTATGTGTACATTGTGAAGTTTAGCAGCACCCTGCAGCTGTCAGGTGAGGGTGCACGTCCCCACCTTAGCTTGACCTTACACTGGGCAAGACACAGCGAATATCTCCTTTCTTATCCCAGCACACCAGGTTTCCCCAGGAAAGAGATGCAGGCTGGTAGGGATTTTCAGTGTTCATCAGGTCACCTGAAATGGGTGTTTGGAGGCTGAGGACAGCTGAATTCCCCCTGCCTTGTGGTTTAGAGTTATCAGTAGAGACAACACAGATTTTCCAGAGGCTGTGCTGCTGAATTGGGTGGGTTCTCCATTTCCCTAAGTGGGAAGGAGCTACTGAACTCCTGAGGTCCTACAGATCCATCCACATTTGCTGGCTTTGCCATCAGCATGGAAGATTTCTTTCAGCATGGAAGACAGTGTGGAAGATGTTCTTCCATTCTTACTACATTTTCATAAAAAGTAAAAAATTGATCGGTCTATCTCCCAAATAGTTAGTAGAGAAGACAAAGAGTTTTGATGAAATCAGGAATGATGAAAAGTGAGTGGTTCAGTGCTCTCAGATGCAGTATGAGTTCAGTTTTGACTAGACCGTACCACTGACCACTGCTGAAGTGCTTATGTACTCTGCCTATAGGCACTCTCTTTCCAACATATACCCATTTAAAAGCCAGACAGAGGCTTTCTGGCATCAATAAAACATTAAGGTTTCATGTCTAAAACCAAAATTGAGCAAATGCTGAAGGTCACATATGCTAACGTTAATCTGCCATCTTGTGGGTATATACCACAGTACACTGCTTTTTAATATCTACTACACAATTTATTAGTGACAAATTAGTATCTAAGTTTTTTATATTAACTGTCTGTATATTAAGAATAGACAATAAAAGATTTCTGAATGAAAAGTGTGCAACACTGAACCTGGACAACCTACAGGAATACTAATAAAGAACAGTAGAAAATGGTTACATATATAGAATCATCAGAATTAAAATATGTCAGTATGTTGCTCTAAACAAGCAAATGCTATTAAAAAAAAAATCTTTCTTTAAAATGAATATTTGGGACATATATTCAGGCAGAGAAAAGAAGTCTACAGAGCTTTTCGCTGTTTACCCAAACAAAGATAAGAATCCTAGCAGTACACAGGCAAGAAGCCATAGAAGACGAGTCCTTGAATGAATCTGGCTGGATGCAAAAACTGTGTCATGGGGAAAACATGATCAGCAGAGATCTTCTTAGTCACCTGTCACCTCCAGTGTAGCTGGCTGAGGGGATGGGGAGGAATAGGACAATAAAGCAATATGCTTGATTTAATGGTGACATTAAGTATTTTCACATCAGATCAGCCTGCTAGTCTGTTCAGTCAAAATTCTGGTCAAAGATAAGAATCATAGAATCATCACAGAATCATAGAATGGCTTGGGTGGGAAGGGACCTTAAAGATCATCTGGTTCCAACCCCACTGCCGTAGTCAGGCACACCTCCCACTAGATCAGGTTGGCCAGGGCCCCATCCAACCTGGCCTGGAACACCTCCAGGGATGGGGCATCCACAACCTCTCTTGGCAACCTGTTCCAGTGCCTCACCACCCTCACAGTAAAGAATTTCTTCCTAACATCTAATCTAAATCTATCCTCTTGTAGTTTAAAACCATTGCCCCTTGTCCTATCACTATCTATGTAAGTAAAGAGTTCCTCTCCATCCTTTTTATAAGACCCCTTTAAGTATTGAAAGTATGTCATTTTCCTCTTCTAGAAATAAGGTACTGTAAGAAATATACAAGTTTTGATATGACACAGATAAAGAAAAAGAAAGTTTAATTTTATAACTTATTTGTACAGTTCATTTAGACTATTTCTGCTACATTGCATGAGTGTTATGTCAGTTCTATCATGGGGCTTTAATTTCATTTAAATATCAGCAGAAATAGAAATCTGCCATGAAGATGAGGATTTTGAGGTACTAATCCTTCAGGGAAATTGCTCCAAGATTTTGGTTCAGTTTACTTCAAAATACTTTTAAAAAGCATTATTTGCAAATCCAAATTCTAGATGTGGGATCTGATTCTGATTTAAAATTCTTATTGCATCTCTGTACCAGTCATGGCATCCTGCACTGATTTTGGTGTGATACCTGAATACAAATATACTCAAAATTCTTCACACTGTTAATGATGCTGAATATCAAGTGAAATCAATTTCTACATTATCTGTAACTCTTTCCTTATAATGCACATACATTATATATACATATATAAAATGCAGTTCAGAGAACTTCATATAGATGGATTCAGCAGCATGACACTGACAAAGGTGACAACATCTCACTAGATGAGGTCTAAGTACTGGAGTTATATGGATGTCTTCCAATGGTTAAAACACAGCCATTAAATCTGCATCTACAGCCTGAATGCAGGGATTCTGTTCTCCCTGCCACCTGCATGTGAGCATGCCTGATGCCTATCCGTTAGGAAGTACGGGGATGCTTCCACAGTGCTTAGGACAAGCCAGATTACACTTGTCAACAGTGACTCATACAGATAAGAGAAGAGGTTTATCAAGAGACAGTTGACAGGTAGTGAGTTCACTTTTTTACAACTCCAAAGAAGAGAAATAACCCCCAAAATACCCATGCACTACCACCACTACACTATGTCTTTTTTCTTTCTTTCCTCAGATGTTATTGAGACAGTGCTCAAGTCATACTGTTTAGCTCATAAATGAATTTTGATCAGTAGATACTAATCAGCTAAAAATATGAGATCACTCTCCCAAACATTTTTCTTAAATATTGTAGAGATAGTCTAGAGACAATGTGCTTGGCAACATCTGGCACATGGAATTATTAAATTATTTAGAAAAAAATCATTCTTTTAATTTTTTATTTTTTAAGAAGAAAAGGTATGAAATTGATACAAAAAATCTCAGACAAAATCATCTATGAACAAGCTAATGTTTCAACATTAATAAAACCTGAAAAGCAGTATCAAATCAGTACCACTACAGCTGGAATTGAAAAACCAAGATGGTTCATGCAGTAGCTAGTTTTAGTCGCCAAAAAACAGATATTCTGCAAATGGAATTGGCAGTTAGAACTACAGTACAGTGCATAATACAGTATGGCATTAATTATTAAGTACTTTGATTTCAAAATACTGCAGGGGTCTGTGTGACACATATATGCAAGATACATACTAAATCAAGTCAGCTGTATTATAGAGGACAAATGCCATCAAGAACATCTCTGCCAGAACAGTAAAATAAAATTAAAAAGACTCTTGAATAGGCTATCTGTAAAAAATTAGCACACTATATAGGAAAAGATGCTTTAGATAAATGAACAACTGCAAGCCTCCTCTGAAGAAAATACCTTTCAAATTGCATTAAAATAGTATTGTTGCTTCAGTGCTTCTCATGGATACCACATTTACTCAATTACAAATAGAATAAACTTAAGTAAATTGTTCACTAAATTGTGTTGTTCTGTTTTGTTTCACTTCCCTTCCAATTTCAAATTCCAGAGACAGAACGTTAAGGTCAAGCTAAGTTATTTCTGGTTTCTCAGCTGACCCTGATTGAAACATATCTTTGTTCCCCACAGGCTATGATCTACCTTTCACTCTCCCCAAGTGGGTGATCACCTTGGCACCTCTCTTCCCTGCTTATAGCTCCCCCCACCTTCACTCCACAGGAACCAGCTAACTCCTTTCTCATATAATCTGAGACCAATTATTCTCAATGGTATTTAATTTTGAAGTTTGTTGCTTCTGTTTCAGAGCTAAAAAGGGGCTTGTGTGACCAAATGCCACTCTGCCAACTGTACTAATTGTTCCAAGAAAAGACATCACCTGTACCTACAAATCCAATATAGCAGCTGGTAGGTAATACATACACTGTCAGGATTACCAACAACTTCTGTGTACTTGTTTTAAAAATTCAGAATGAGACAAGAGATCATTACACTACTTCACACATCCTATCCAGTTACTTTATGGCATTTGTACAGACTGTATGGTAGTTACTCAAGGGATGCAACTGAGATCTGAGCATACCTGAATAAAAGACATCACAGATTAAAATCTTGATAAAATGCTAGCAAGGGTTAAATTCTGCTTTAATCCCTGGACAGTTGGGTCACGTGACTCCTATTGAATGTGCTCTTTGCCTCAAGCCTTAAACTTTTCTTTGTAAAGTGTCTTGATCTGTAAAGAAGTGATGAATAAAATAACTAGGAAATGTTATTTCTTCCCTGACAGCAAAGTGGGGGAAAGAAGAGAGAGTGAGGGTCAGTATGTAGAGCACACAGTAGACTATGTAGCAGAATAAAAGAGCCCTGTCTAAAAAGAAAAGTGAAAGCAGTGGCATCAAGAATGCTAATTATTTACCTACTACAGAATTACATTGAAACACTGGAAATTTCAAATGAAAACAGGACACATTACTTTTTAGGCATTTAGTTTTAAAGGAGGTAGCCATTTGCCATAAAGAAAAGGTTTTGTTAAAAACTCAGTTACCCAGTGAAAAATAGAAGATTTTCAATCTGGCCTAATCATCTCTGCAAATTTTGTAATTTTAATAATAAATAAAATAAGACTTGTGAAATGAAGCTGTGTTTTAAATAACAAAGCCAATTTCTTCACTTTGTTCTATCACGCCACTGAGCTTAAAGTGCGAACGTTTTGAGTAAACCACACACACTTCAGCAGAAATTGAAGGAACCACTAAATAAACCACTAATTGTACATGATCATCTACTTGCATTTATTCATGTTTTTCTATAGTATAAGCTGCTGCCATGCCACTAAATGCGCTTTCCATCGTCTCCATATGACCAGTTGTGATGCCAGTGTTATACCACTTGGGTTCATACTTCTGACTAATGGTTAAACAACCAGGTTCTGCAGTGAAGACAAGAACTATCAGCTTGTTTATGCTTAACTTTGAGGAACTGAATGGCTGACTGGGGATATGGTAACAGGAGCTGAGGGAGGAAACAGCTTCATGTCACCACATTTCCAACAAATCTCATAGTTAAAAAGATGGTATGTCTATGTTCTCGAGCATGACCCTTTTTTCTCTCCACAGTGTCTAGTCCCGAGTAAAATTGCCCTACAAAGGAGAGCACATTTCTGAAAGCACTGGATCCATCCTGGTTAAATACCAGTCTTACTGCGACTCCATTGGTTATATTTTCAGTAAAGAATCCCCTTAGAAAGTATTCATCCAGAGTCCAACAGTTAAAGTAAATCTGAGCAAGTAGAAAAAAAATTATAATAGGTGTACAACTAAGAAAAAATAACTTAGTCCGTAGCTGGATGCAGTAAGGATACCCTAGCATTCTTATTGACTTGCCTACTCCTAGGAAAAGCCTTCTAATTTGTTTTTATAGACCATCACTCTGCAGTACAGCAAGCATACTTTGTGCATAAACAAGATGACCTAGTTTTCAACATCTGCAAGTCTTAGCTTGAAGCTTGTTTGTTACTTGAAAAGGCAATTAAAATTTAAACAAGTGCGAAAGAATAAACTCTTGTTTTCCTTGAATTTCTATGAAAAAAACACGCATTAACTAATATTCAATACAAAGTCACACCAGAATCCAAAACAACAGGGGATAATTAACAGTCACGTTCTTCGAGAACAGAACAAATCACAGACAGATACTAAGCTGTATAGAGAAACATACAGGAACGGTAGAGGTAACCATTTCAGGAGACTTGGTTGGGCAATTCCTTTCAAGGCATAAATCATGTAAGGGAGTTGTAATTCCACAGAACATTCTTCAAAGTATGAAATAAGCTCTGAGCTGATGAACAAAGTGATCTGTATATTTTAGGGTGGAACCTATTAAAAATCCAGACACTTAACAGAGCCACACAACTTGAAACAAAGAAACACTTCACATGAAAGGTGACTTTTAAACTCCAAAGAGCATTTATATGGGCAAGCTTATTCCAGTGTTCTATTTTTAATTTACTTCCATCATCACACTTGCATATTTTTCCTCGATACTGACATCTGTTATTACTTAAGTATGCATTTCAGGATGGATTTACTGTTATCAGCTCAATAATCAAGTGTTCTAGACTTTTCCCATGATTTTTTTTTTTTTTTTTTAAATGTAAGGTATACAAACTATTTTGATGATAAGATCTGGCATCCTACAGACAAATGCACAATCTACGAACGCTTAACAGTTCTGCTTCCATGGAATACGGCATTCCTAAAAGAAATAACTGATAAATTAAAAATGAAGGCTCCCATTAGTGCAGAAATGTCAGTACTAGTATTCCTTTCCTGTATATTTATATATTCAGATGCTTATCTTTCTCATAAATTCACTCTTCACTGAATTGTCCCTATTTCTTTATTTTTAATTGCAACCTTCTTTACCTTTTTCCTCCTACTAATATACAGTATTTTTAAGGGATAAAAGAATAGCCAAATATATGCTAGTTACTTTGACACTGATCCTTGGTAAAATCATAGAATTGGTGATAAAGAACACAATCAGTTTAGAATTAGAGATGCTAGAATAACTAACAAGAATCAAAACAGCTTCAGGAGGACTCAGTCTTGCCAAACAACACTTTTTTTCTGAATACAGGTTTGTTTGATCAAAGGAATTGTGTTGACATAAAAGGGTTCTGCAAGGCATTTGATTAGGCTTATAAGACATTCCAAGACAAAAAATCAGTACTGTAGAAAAAAATGTACAGGGTCTGAAACTGATTTTATCTATGTAAATTACAGGTACTCAAAGGTAAAGGTAAATGTAAATGAGATGCTACTAATACAAGGGAGCATTCCATTCAGATCCCATATGGCTCACTTCAGCCAACAGCAACACAGGCTTCTGTATGAGAGACTGGAGCATTATCTTGCATCACATTCTGGTAAGGGAAAGTTATCAAAAGAGTCAAGGAAGAATTTCAGATCTTAAATACTGACAAGTGAAAACCGTACTTCATGCATTACTTACTTCATCCAATTGAATACTGAAGCATTGTGATTATCATTGACATGTCCTTACTTGCAGAAGAGATACTTTTTACATTTTTAAGATGTAAAGTATTACAGGATAATATGGTTTGCACGTTATTCTCTTCAACATCATCATCTAGTGACAGATGCAAAGGCTAACACGGAATCTCAGAAGTCTTAGAGAATACTTGCATACAAAAAGTTTGAGCCATAGCTTTTGTAAAATCACCATTTTTCTTTATATATGATTTTAAATACCTTCTTTCATCTTATGATGATTTATTACACTTATTACCAGAATACTAGATAAAAATATTAGAATCAAAATTACTTCAAGAAATATGAAATAACAAGAATTAGAAATTAAAAAAAAACATGCCCACTTCACCTCAGTTAGTCTCACTGTACTCTCATGCACTTAAGATTACACATAGTGGAATTCAAACTGCCCGATTCCAGTATCCTTTTCCCCATTAGCACAGCATTATAACTTAAAAGGTATTTCTTCAAGTCACATGCATCTTGTTGTGAAAGAATTCTGCCTTAGTATGATTTATGTTTGGATTTAATCCTTCTACCCTTCCGTCATTCTGCTGTGCAATTCACTGGCTCGCAGCACCATCTGAGCAAAGATCACAGGTGAGCAGCCGATAACCTATTAGCCAGCAGACTGCTTCCCTTCTCAGACAGCACCTCTGGGCAGATGGTCTGGCAAGCCAGTGCACTCCATCCTGATTCTCCCCAGACAGGGAGACAAGTGATTCATCTCTCTTGGCAGATAAGCTGCTGACATTTCCATCTCTGTTTACTGGGTTAGCTGACAGATTGTTGACACAATCCTTTTATTTCTCCCTATTCTTTTTACATGGGAGCCTGGAACTGTAGCAGGTGAACACTCACTTTCTGCTATAGTCTACAAATACCACACAGAGTCAATGTTGCTAGTAATTTCATTTTCAGGGTATAAAAGTTAAACACATGAATAAAAAAAAAAAAATCTACATTGCAAAACTCAGTTTAACAAAAAAATAGAAGGTCATGAAAACAAAAGGCATCACGAGTCATATGATACATTTCTCAATTTCACATACAGATGTTATTTATTATGAAAAACAAAAGATTTTTGAAAGATTATTTTAAGGTACAGAAAAAATACTTATGAGGTCAGCAGATACTGCCCCATCAAAAAATTAAACCAGACCTCTTTTTTGTAACTTCAGTGTCAAGCAGTTAAATTCAATAAAATATAGAATTATAAACTCAATTTCCAAAAGGCTTTATAAAGCAAACAACTGACTTAAACTTCAGGAATGTAAGAGCTCAGATCCAAAAGTTCTATCTAGCTACAAAAAAGGATGCTTTACAAATTTTAATGACACTTGGCAGCTCCATAAATTTTAAACAACTTAATGTTGAGGCTGATCAACTGCACAACACACAGAAAGCTTATATATAGCATTACACAAGTCAATCTTCCTACAGGACTGGAACCTAGCAAGCCCTACAAGACCTGGAGGGAAGGAGAAGGACAGGCTTAGATACAGAGTTAGCAGAATAAAAATGGACCACTAGTGATCTAAGAAAGGGGGAAAGCAATCACTAACCACTCTAAGACATGTATCCATAAACTTCCAACACCACTAGACTACATTACATGACACACAAACATGCAAGCTTTTTATTCAGTCGCTGTTTACCAAAAGATCACTAAAATATACCTACATTTTAATATTCAAGAAAGAAAAGCAGTAAGTTTTGCACCTTGATCGCATAATTTCTAAATTATTGGGACGCATCATAAAGGTAAAAGTCAACAGAATATTTAGCTCTGGATCCTCCCTTCTTTGCCCTCAACCTCAGCCTGCCATATCTTTATCTTTGAGCTCTGTCCTCTGTTTTCGTGCTGTTGCTTCTCTCAGAAACAGCTTACACTATTTTCATCTTTAATGCTGATGTGCTGTGCTTCTTTAAAAATGCTAAGCTGGAAAATTTACACGTAGAAATAAACACTAAGTATCTCTAAGGCTGAATAACTATTTGGCCACATTCCCCAGCCTTCAGGGTACTCATTCATCTAATATTTTTGCTGAATAATTTCAAAGTACATTGGAACTAGGGAAAACTCTAACATTTTGAATTTGGCTGGTACCTGTAATCAACATGATAATGAAAAAAAAAAAACTCTAAGCGGAAACAAAATATTCTATCTCACTGGAATCCAAATCACCCAGTATTTTATTTCCAGCATATGAATAAGGAATTAGACAATACAAATAATTCATTATTGTATCTACATTGATCAAACATTTCTTGTGCCTTTAAATGATACTCTAAACAGACTTTTTCCTAGCTCAAGAACCTGAAGTTGTGAATGAAACAATTCAAATGTGACACTCCTCAAATACCCTTCTCCTACTCACTATTAATGATTTAAATCATCTACTAGCTTCTGAAGTTTCTAAGAGAAAAGAAAAAATCTATTGAGATAATAACAGAGAATGGAAATAATTCCTATCAGCAGGTTTTTACTGGTAGGAGTGATGCTGAAAATGTGCCTCTCTTTCAGACAGTTTTCTGGACAATAATGTATAAATCACTGAACAGATGGGGACCTTTTAAAAGGAAGGTGATTAAGAATCCCTTTTAGAAGTCTGTAGGACAGGAATTATTCAAAATAGGAAGGATGCTTCAGATTTATAAACAGCAAAATTAGCATCAGCCAAAGCACACTGGCAAAGGGATTAAAAAATAACAATAAAGGAGTGTACAATATACAGTAACACAAGCATCCAAGATGTAAAAAAAAAAAAAAAAAAAAAAAAAAATTATTTGCTTTTCACAATTTGTAGAACATTACCAAAAAGGTATCAACTAAACAAACAGATGCAGTATAGAGCTAAAAGTTATCTCCTCAGCTCCCAGGAAAGAGAATTCTTGAAGGAAAGTCTCACTTATCTGTCCAGGGCTCTCAGCCTTATCAGTTATTGCTTTTCATTCAGCAGAAAATAGTATTTTTTGTATCAAAATTTCCCTTGAAAACTACTTTAGACACATGCATAATGTAATAAATTTGACAACGTATCCCCTTGAGTCACACTCAGCTGAGTTAGACCCAGACTCTTGTAAATTTGGTATATTGGAAAATAGACCAATGGAAAAAAAAATTACAAAAAGATTCAAGTTTTGCAAGATCTGGGTAGAAGTTCCTAAATGAGCTGAAATAGTATTATAACCTTATTAGAAGTATATTCTCCTTTCTAACTATGAAGGAGCTGGAATAAATTAAGTTCTGTCCTGAAACAGAAAACTACAAAAAATTTGAAGGATGTTTCAGCACTACATGGAAAATATGTGAGAAGTCCAATTTGGTGTTATAGAATGCCTTAGGATTAGGAAGCAAAAAAAAAAAAAATCTGAATTGTGAATAATTCTGAAGATTCATATGTTTTCATATGACATTTTTTACAAAAATATTTGAACTAAAAACGAAAGAAATGAATAATTAAATGTGGAAAAGTTCTTACAATTTGTGTTGTCCTGGTATGCCCTTAACTTTCTAGTTAGTTATTCTAGTGCAGCAGATAGAACAAAGCTACACTCATACCAGCGTTTCATTGAAAGAAGGATGCTTACCCGCTGTAAATAGGTTCACAAGACACTCAATGTACTTCAATGAACTCACTACTAAGACAGGTAACAGTCACTTCATGAAATTTTCTGACTGCTTATCATTCAAGACTGACCTGGCCTGGGTTAAATGTCTTTTCCCTCCATTTTATTTACATGAACATACAGCCAACATTTGAAGATTTTATGCATATATCAGTATCCACAGGAAGCATGCTCTGGTTCCTAACTTACTGAAATGGCAGCAAGGCACTTTTACAGAAAAAAAAAAAAAAAGGAACAATGACCAATATATATTTTTTCAAATAAATCATCATAAAAAGCACCATTTTGCATATGGATTTGTCTGACAAATCTGTCAGTTAAAAAACAGTTAAAAAAAACAAAGCATTCTGCAGCATCCAGATACAAGACAAAAATCACTGCCTAAATTTTAGCATTTTTCAGGAACTCACAGAACAATTCCGCTATGCCCACCTCCTCTTCTCTAGGCTAACATTCTCCTTTTTCCTGTTTCTTAGACTTGAGCAAGTGCTTCTTGCACAAACTTTAAAAAAGTCTTTGTAAAAAAAGAACTTTTCAGTGATAGCCTCTGAAAATAAAGACAAAATAACTTACTCTGTTGAAGGACATCATGAGCTGCATCAGTTCCGCATATCTGTAAACTCCGTCTTTCACAGCATATTTGTAACTTGTCAGTTTTAATGGTAGAAGAAGCTGCATGGTACTCATCACTGGAACAGAACTTCACTGTTCGTGATGCAGCATCTAGTGGAACAGTAGAAAAGATTTGGTTTGATTAATTAAAAGAAAAAAAAAAGACGGCAGTAGACAAACTATCTTGCAAAAGAAAAAAGCAAACCTTGAAATTACTGTCAACGAGTCAAAAGCGAGTTCATGACTTAGCTTTAAAAATGCTTGCCCTACAAGACTTCCATCACTGTCAAGCCTCAAGACTGTCCATCTCCCACAGAGATGCTGTACATGAAACCCTGACACCCTTCCACTCTCTCAGATTCTGTATCTACCTGGACATTTTGATTCCCACTCACTTCTAGGTTCAAGTTCTACCTTAGGTATTTCTGAACACAGACTATTTTTGGTGAAACTGAAGGATTCATACACTACACATTTCAGCATTAACTGTACTGAAATGGGACACAATTATTATTGAAGGGTAAACTAGGTGAGCGAAATCTTACTAAGAGTACATAATGGTTCAAATTAAAGATTTGAAAATAGTGCAATTCCACATCCATCATAAATATAAACCTGAATTTATTGCTCTGCATTCTGCTAAATTCTTTGTCTCTGAAAGTCTTGCTAATCACTTCTCGCAAATTTAGAAACTAGAATCGACAAGAGTGGTAATCTTACTAGACGAAAGACTAGGCTACACCAAGCTACGCAGGGAACTTGATAGGTGCAGGACCTTCTCTTTATGTCTGCACAGGTGGACACTCCATTACACTATAAATTATTGTTTTCAGATGCTTGCATTAACTAAGTCAGTTTCTAGACCCGCCTGTCCTGTTTTTACTTTAAAACAATTCCCTGTCCTCCTCCCTGTCATCATCGTTCCCCAGTCGACTCTCATATTTCACCTTATTTCTTGACAGGAAACCAAAAAGGATTTTCCTGATTCACAATGCCTTTCAGCTTATCTTAAGGAAAGACGACTTCAAAACACAAAACTGACTTTGGCAGAAATCAAGCATCTTTTTGTATTCTATAAAATGGAGCCCTGCAAGTAAATTCAATTTGTGGTCAAAAGAGATGCAATGTTTCCTTCGAATGCATGGTAGGATAGCTCAAAGTGCTTGTAAAATGTGCTCAGTGATGCAAATGCTTAAAACATTATCGACTGCCAGTAGCTGCACCACTGGCAGTAGATTACAAGCGCAGAAAATTTCTGTCTACTATAGCAGAAAACTGACACTTTATATGTGCTTACAACTAGGCAGAAAAGCCTAACAAAAAGAATAAAAGCACTTTTAATAAATATAATGATAAAATCAGGTTTCAGATTTTTTCATATACCAGAACATCTTATCTCACTGTATTGGTGCTGATGAATAAGAAAATTTTCAAAAAATATGCCTATTAAGTTTTTAAACCATCTCTGTCAGAGAAGGCCTTTAAAATCTGAAAAAAAAAAGAAAAAAGAAAAAAAGAAAAAAGAAGCCATAAGATCTATAGATCTGAAAGCAAAGAAACCATGTTATAATGGACACCTGGCCATTACAACTGTATAGTTCTTAGTTTTAAATTTCTCAGTACATTAAATATCTCCGATATTGTTTCCATCCAAACTACTTGTATGAAGTGAAAATTGTGTTGTGCAAACATTGTAGTGGGCTATTCTTTTTACAGTCACATCTCAGTGCCATGTGAAGATGTCCCATCAGCTGCTGACAAACTGGACCCATGAAAGCTGAAACTGAAAACTTTCTTTCACAGGTCTGTATGGAGCAGTAAAGTCATGGTGGGGAAAGAGATCAAAATCCACTGATCTATGCACAATTCAAGAACTTGAAGGTGAAACATGAGACCATAACTATTCGAAAGGAAAGATGTTAAGCTAGTGATGGATTCCACTGCAGCTTGTTTTCACATTTCAATCTCCTTACACACAATTGCCGGAGATTTATGTACATATACAGCCACTGGATTATTTTTTCCACCGTATTTGCTGAAGTTAAGAGAAATAGAATTGCAGAATCACAGAACCATTTCAGTTGCAATGGTCCTCCTGAGGTCATCTAGTCCAACCCCCCAGTCAAGCAGAGTCACCTACAGCAGGCTGCAGACAGCTTGTCACCATCTCCACAAATGGAGATCGCACAACCACCCTGGGCAGCCTGTGCCAGCATTTGACCATCCTCACAGTAAAAAAAGGATTTTTTTCTTGTTGTTGTTCAGATGGAATTTCAAGTGTTTTAACTTGTGCCTATGGCCTGCTGTCCTGCCAGTGGGCACTGCTGACAACAGCCTGGCTCCCTCTTCTTCATTCTCTCCCATCAGGTATTTATACAATTAGTAAGATCCCCCCAGTCTCTTCTCCAAGCTGAACAGTTTTCTCAGCTTCTCCTTGTGCTCCAGTCCTTTGATCACCTTTGTCATCCTTCTCTGGACTCACTCCAGTAAATCCATACCTTTCTTGTCCTGAGGAGCCCCACAGTAGACATGGTACTCCAGATACGGCCTCACCAATGCTGAGCAGTTGATCCAAAAGCTGATCAAGTGCCTTGACCTGCTGGCAGTGCTCTTCTTAATGTAGTCAAGGATGCTGTTGGCCTTCTTTGCTGTGAGGGTGCATTGTTGGCTCAGGTCAGCTTGTTGCCCACCAGCACCCCAACAGCCTTCTCTACAGAGCTGGTTGCCCCCAGCACATACTGGCAGGACTTGGCATTACCCTTTGTTGAACATCATGAGATTCCCATCTGCCTAATTCTCCAGCCTGTCCAGGTCCCTCCAAATTGCAGCACAACCACTTGGTGTATTAGTCTCTCTTTCCATTGCTGTATTGTCTGCAAATTTGCCAACAGTGCACTCTGTCCCATCATCCATGACGTTAATGAAAAGGTTGAACACTGCTGGCTGCAGCACTGACCCCTGAGGTACACAACTAGAGATTTGCCTCCAAATGGACTTTTTGCTATAACATTATTCTCCAGCAATTAACATAAGAACTTTGGCTCGTTTGCTTCAAATTCATTATTTTTAATTTTTCTTGGTTCAACAAATTCCATAAATATTAATACACATGCTATCAATTAAATAACTTCAGTATAGTTTTTCTATCTGGCCATCTGCAGCCAAAAGAGATTTCTGCAGTAAAACGGAGAGAAAGTCTGAGCACAACAAACCTAAGAGCACATGTATTTAAAACTGACTGTCTAAAGACAGGTTTAAGTCAGCATCCTCAATCTGTGGCACTAATTTATAAGGATGTTTTTATACTGTTATCTTTGTACTATTAACAATTCAATGTATATTTTATCACCACGTCCTTTTTGACAGAACTAGGTCTCCATAAAGATGTACAAATCTGGAAGCATAGTGAAGGTGTTTGAAAACAAACATCTTGCAAATTGTTAGGGGAGCATATAAGGGCTAAAACATTGTTTCTATTATTGTTAGCCTTGCACTATATAAGGAGGTTAAGCTGGATGTTCTTTTTGATATTTTTGATATATAATTTATATAATATTATATATTTTTTCCTATATTTTTGATAGGAAATCAAGATTGTAAGACCACTTCCTTCTGAAAGCAAAGTTGCTGTTAAATTTGGTCTTGAACCACTTTCTCCATTTATAACTGGCAGTAAAGCATGTGGGGAACATGCTTGTTAAATTGGACTGTACAGGTTACGGGACCCTTGCCATGAGACCAAACAGTCTTACTGTTCATAATCCCACATTTTTGTTCATTTAGTTCATGCACAGTCACTGATGCATTTTACTTTAAGACCTTTATCAAGAGAAACTCTTGAAGGTATTAATATGTAAATCACATTTCTGGAATCAAGATTTTCTGCACATAAGTTTGGGTGCTCCAACACCATCAAGGCCTATGTCACTGGAGTTTCAACGCCATCAAAGGCCCTTTAAACCAAATAGATCAAAATGTAAGCTCATTTAAAAAACAATCAAACAAAAAGCAATAATCACCACCACCACTCACCAGCCCTTCAGGTTGGGGATGTGAGGGAGAAAAGTGACAAGTCAGGAAACAACCTTGTAGAAAGATTTTTAAAAATCTTCCATGCCTTAAGCACTGCCAGGCAGCTCAGGAAGGACCAAACTCAGAAAATGGATTACGCTAGGTCAGCTTCTTCAATACTGAGCAGAGTTCTGATATCAAGGATGAACTACTCATGAAGTCTTTCTTTGCCTTCATCTAGCTCAAGGCATGGAGAATTTCATTTACTTGAGTCCAATGTACGCAATCAGCAGGGTAAGAATAAAAGTATGTGAGCTACACCTTTGGAGCCAAGCTTACCCAATTACTAGACCCATATTGTATAAATCAATTCCTTGCCTGTTTGCTATGTATAGCTGTGAAGTGATTTGATCAATACTGTGGCATGCATTTTGCACATGTATCTAGCTGGGTGTTCTTCTCTACCCACTCAGAGTATTTATAGCTCTGTAAGTAGTAGATGTGTTGCAGTACTTCATTAAATGACTTAACACCTCTAACATGCTGTACGTACAAAAGCTGCTGTCATTTTAAATGAAATAAAATCCTCAGAAACAGCTATTCAAAGCAAAGTCCTCAAGCAAGTGTTTTTAAAATGTCTCATGTTAGACGTTTGCTTTGTAGGTTATATTCATCTTCAGTAAAATAAATATTTGCTTATGTTATTAAACATCAGTAAAAAATGTAATGCTGTGGAATGTATTAGAACACCCAGGTAGATGCAAAATATCTATGGAAATTGTGACTAAAATATCTTACAATTTGGGAAGAAAAAAGGAAAGAAATGATGTTTAAAAAATCATACAAATATAAAAACAAAATACAAATGTATTAAAGACAAGTAAAAATAATACCAAAAAGAACATTGCTCATGTATAATACCAACAGAGAAGGTTCTAAAGTCTGTTTCTTATTTGTGAAGAAACTGTCAAGACTCTTCCGCCTACAATTAGACTTACTATATCAGTTATGTTCTAATTCTTGACTGCGACATCCTTTCAGTCTGCCCCTACACTGCACTCTTGTGAGCTAGTCTGGTAATGCAGTATCTCTAGAGGACTTTTTTCAGTAGCATGCGTTTTCTTCCATACGGAGATGCACAATGGAAAAGGAGTGACACAGCAGCTGCATGCATGGGAAAGAATTCCTTGGCCTTAATTTGCTGCTGCTGCTGGAGGATGCAGCAAGAGAGCGGGATTCAACAGAACTGCAACTGTTCTTAACAGCTGCTGTACATCAGGATGACCAAATACTTAGCGTATAAAACTGACAGGAGAAAGAAGGCTGGCTTTTAACAGCACGGTATGGTTCAATAATAGTCATTATTGGATAATCATGAAAAAATAAGTATTTTGATTTTTTAAAATCGAAATAATCTACTATAGCTCATGTAATTCCACCTCTTGGCTGTAACAGGAATCAAGGTATGCAACTCCTTCATAGCAATGTGCCTTTCTTGGCTTTAAGCAGATCTAGGCTTCTCCTGCCTATGATGATTGTGACCACATTAGGGCACTTGTGAACCTAATCTGGTAAACTGTACTAGTAACCTGCTGGCCATTACCTGGATCATGCAGACATTTCCAATTTTATAATCATTTTTTAAGGTAGCACCAGTAATCTTAAAATCATATTTAAAAGCATGTATAATAACAACAATAATGTATCTCTACTGCTCTGTCAAGAAATAAGCATTTGGAAAATCTATCCAAGGCCATTCAACTAATTTTCAGTTACTTAAGTTACACACTTATTTGAATATGTTATGCAAAGTAGTAAAGTTAGGTAGTAAGGAAAAGAGGAACGAAATTGATGGAAGATCATATTCAGTAGGTAGAACTACAATAGTAGCAACCTATAAGTATATCTAACAATGGAAACTCTAGCTGCAGCCCTTTCTGCAATGTCATTAATGGTTGCTGTGGTAATCACAATGCCATTAAATCAAAATTGAAAGCAGGGAGTGTCTGGAAACTCAAAGCCCAGCCTCCAGCATCTCTAATGTTAAAATTTATTTACAGGATTGTGTTTCTCACACATAAATCATATTCTCTCAGTCCTCTTTTCTGCCTCCCACCCAGCTGCACCTCCACCCACCGTACTTCAAGGCTGTACTGTTTGTGCAAGGTAACGTTCATCGCTGCATATAGTAAAACGACTCTACCTTCTGTTACCCAACAGTGTTTCTTTCTCCATTCCATATCATTAATAGTTAGTCATAGAGCTATTATTCACTCTCTGAACTCCTAAAATGAAATATCACTGATAGGTTTATATCCTTAGCAACCACACATAATAGAGACCTGTATTTTGCTCAGCTACAACATCACGTTCCTACTTCTGCTTGCAAACAAACTCTTGTTGTTGTTGTTAAATAATGTTTGTCAACAACAGGCTTAAACAAGATATTTCACACCAGTTAATATTTGAAACATGTCTTTACATCCCCAGCAATGTCACTAGTTTGAGTTACTGCAGTCTTTCAGCCCAGAAGTAGATCTCTCTGCCAGTTAGTATTAAGCCAGGTACCCATAAAGCATTGATTTTAATATACAGGCATTTCCTAAAGTATACACATAGATCTCTTGTTTTGCCTCAAATAATACTACCTCTTTATATGCAAAAACATGGCAAATAAATGAATTGCCTAAAATGTTCAATCACGTGATGCACACTATTCCTTAAACATAAATGCTACTTTTTAAAGTTTTTTATTAACAATTTTTTGCTCAAATCTCTCTCCATGCACACAGTAGGGAGCACCCCAAATAGAAGACTGTGAAATCCTTTACAGCAAATTACATTGATTTATTAGTCACTATCAAATTTTATATCACTACTAAAAAAGTCAGGTGCAGAATATGCAAGTACTTGAAAAGATAATGTATTTAACTTTACATACGTGTTTGTATCAGCATGCGTTCATGAAATAAAGCAAGGGGTGTTAGAAGACTGCTTTTTGTTATACCAAGCGTGAACTGGATTCAGTCAAGCCAACTGGTCTTTCAGCATAGACCCAACCTGGATACACCCTCCGTCCTCTATCATTTATCCCATTCCTAACACAGGTACCTGTTTTCAGAAGTGCGGAAAGTCATTAGGGTGGAGAATATTAAAGCAACATTAGTAGTTAAAGCTGAGATCTCTATAATCAAATGCTCCGCTCAATAAGAAAATATGTCTTCATTCAAATCCCCTATCTTCTTTCTGGATGTTTTTTTTGGCCAGTGTTAGCAGTGGACTGCTTACAATTCCACATTCCTTTTAGACTGACCATGCTAATATCTCAGCATACAGGGGAAGCTTTTCTTCATATGGCACTATAGCAACATCATCTTCCATGCACAGTTAGCTTACCAGCTAACTTCTCCATATATAAAATGGAGTTCAAAAAGCCTTTAAAAATCACTTATACTCATTACAAAATATGACTGTTTCCCACCATTTGGCCCCCCTTTTGCCATTCTTTCACCAGAGGCTCACTTTCCTAAAGCCCTCCATAAAGACAGTCATAGCCACTGCATCTTACAAGTACAAATAGTTTAACCCAAAACCAGAAAGAATGATTCAAATTTTGAATAAAGGAGGTAAGAATTACTGGGACCACTACTGTTCTGTCAGGCTATAAAGACAATCATAAAAAGTCCATTACCCACTTTCTCCAAGTATATTATCAACTTCGCACAAGGAGTTTTTCTGTTCCACTACGCGGTAGCCTGTTGCTTATGTGGTATAACCACATTTCCTTTTACCTTGATATGGAAAAGTGAGTATTTTTCTCCAAATTTGTACCTGTCAGTGTAAGCTCACAGTTCCTTCAGAGGAAGGAAAGCAGAAATGGGGGAGCAGGTAAGGCAGAGTTTCTTGAGGATGAGGGCAAAGTCACAGGCTTCTGAAGGGAAAATAATCGTAGCAGTAATGGACTAAAACTTGCAGGAAAGTACTTAATGCTTAAACCAGAGTGTGTCCTTTTTAAAAAAAAAAAAACGAAAAATAAAACAAACAAACAAAAAAGATTAAATGATAGAGGGGACAAATTAAATAAATACAACCATCATACTGCATGCTGCCTCCACTTCTATCAAAAAGATGTTCTAAGGTAAATTATGCATCTTGTATGCCAAGCTCTTCAAAAATGTGCTTCTGTTAATAGCTCACCTACAGAAAGTATGTTTTTGGACTTGAGAGGGAGATTTTTTTTTAGGACGAGAGGAAATGGGCTTAAGTTGCACCAGGGGAGGTTTAGGTTGGATATTAGGAAAAAATTTCTTTACTGAAAGGGTTGTGAGGCATTGGAACAGGCTGCCCAGGGAAGTGGTTGAGTCACCATCCCTGGAGGTATTCAGAAGATGTGTAGATGTAGAGCTTAGCGATGTGGTTTAATGGTGGACTTGTTAGGGTTAGGTCATAGGTTGGACTGGATGATCTTGGAGGTCTTTTCCAAACTAAATGATTCTGTGATTCTGTAATACCTTCAGCTGAATTTGTCTACTGAACATAGATATATGTACGTGAATATATCATGCATATATTTACAGTCCACGTGCACGCACAGTTACCAACATTTCCTCCCCCCCATTGAAAGTACTACTTAGAGTGCTAAAAAAAAGTCTCTTTTTCCAGTTATCTGTACTGAAAATAGAAAAAAAAAAAAAAGATTTTTATTAGCAAATACTTTGTTATAATTTTATGGTTATCCTTTCCTCTAGTTAGCTGTTATTACCAATGGAGATGATTCTTAGTCTTTCCTAGTGACGTTGTATTTGTCACTATTCTGGGCATTAATCCAAGTCCAAAGATAGGAATGAAAATTATAGGCTCTTCCTACATAGCTTTCCTTTTTAGCAACTTCATGCAGGCTCCACATTAGCGACTTTAACTTCTCTCAGATTTCTTCCTACATAAGTCACTCTCCAAATGGATCAAAAGTGAAATAAATTCAGCTGACTGCTGTAAGCAAATTTATTCTGTAATTTCTAACTTAAAATAGACTTTTTTTTTCAAATCCAAATAAAGCTAACAATTTGAGTTTGTTTTTGTTTTCCTGTAGTAATTTCTATAGTATCCATCACATTAATATCTAAGGGAAAACAGTAATGGAACTTTCTTCACAATAGTTCTGTAAGATGGAAAATATCATTTTTGTCATCTTACCAATAGAGAATTCATGCACAGAGAAACTGTACTTCGTGTTCAACATCATATGAGAAGATTATGTTGAAATCAGGAATACCTTTCTGAAAATACAATCTGTCTTACTTTTAATTCTTTCAGTGTTTTGGAAAACATTGCTATGTATTTTTACCACTGTTCCATGAGGCTTATTAAATGGAATGCTAAACACAACTTTTTGATTTGATCTTATTCATCGTACTATCCTAATGGCTAGGAGCTCCAGTCATGGGTCAGGATTCATTCTGCCAAATATGAACAAATTAACACGTTGGAAATGTTAAAAATACTAAATATTAACATCAACAACAACAACAAAAACAACTAAATAACTAAATTTAATTCACTCCTAGTCTGAATTAATTGACAGCAAGTCTATTTTGAAGCAGGAGACAGCACTAAGGTGTCACTGATACCATCTGTCATATATGCAGAGAGATTCGTAAGGCACATCCACATCCTACTGCTAATGGAAAATTTCTGTATTCCAGTATATAGAGACCATACACAGCAGGAGTATGTTTGACTAACATTGTTCTCTGTCTACCAAATCCCTTGGATTACATAGAATAGATTCTTTAGAAAGAGTGTAATACTTCACCAAAGTTAAAATTGACATATTGGCAACACAACACTGGAAATTTGCTAGAGTTCTTTCTTACTTTCTGCTTGAGACCCTTCCTCTTTCTTTATTTCTCCTTACATAAAATAATGAAAAAAATAAGGAAATCCTATTTGCATGCAGCTCTTCAACCTCACTAAAATAAAATCAAGAAATGTTGCCATAAACTTCTTGGTTGCCTTTCACAATGAAAAGTATTCATTTAGGGTTAAAATAAGCAATCAGATATGATTGCAAATTGGGAAGCACTTAGTCACCTAACCAAGATAAAACGTTATGAGTGGCAAATCAGAAAATACTTCTGAAAGAAAAATCTGAGACACTGCAAACACAATCAAAAGAGAAAGTAAATTGCAGGGAAGTCATTAGCAAAATAGCATTTGACAAGCCCAATTGCCTCCTACTTATTTTTGTCCTACCATCTTAAAATCATCACTTCCCACAGTCCATTTCTACTTTTCTCCCTCTTTCCTCCTTCCCCTTGCAAACAAAAGCTAACTGTTCTTCTACTCCTCCCTCTCAAAACACATCAGTCTTTTCACTTACTAACCCCCTCCAAACCTGCATTACTGTAGAACCTACTATGGGACTTTACAGATACAAACAATTCCTTCAGTAATAAAAATGCACATGGAGCATAATAAAATAATCCATTACATCCTACTGGTATAACTGATTAACTCTTATACAATATCATACAGCATTTAGGAGTTACACCATTGACTTCACTGTGCCCAAGATTTCATCATTAATATTCTACCTATAAGACAGATTTTAAAATAACAACAAACAAAAACTGATGGGGTATTAACAGTTTCCAAAAGTACAGCAAAAATGTTCAGTAACTTGGTACATCGTAAATAAACAATAATCTATTTTGTGCTTGTAACATTTTACACTGTAAATAAATACTTACATGGCTTGACTCAAACACCAACTTTCTTCATCAGATTTGCCATCTCCTCACCCTCTGTATAGAAACAAAGAGAAACATGAGCTTGCAAATGATTAAGACTCAAAAATGGACAAACAGCTGTAAGGCATGCCAAGTTACTAAGATTGTTATGAACATTCCAACAAAAGACAGGAGTTTGATTAGTGCCTGACACAATTAACACTTACTGTACTTCATTTTTGTCATGTATTTATAATATGCCACTCACTATTAAAAAAAAAAAGAATTGGAACAGTATCACTACTTTATTTTTATTTTCCATCTTTGACAAATCCTTTTGAGGATGTCACAAATACCCACAATCGATTCTGAGTTCAAGGTGCTGTTTTTACCATTTGTTTACAAGCTCAATTATTATTAAAGAAACAAACAAAAAACAAACTCGAGGGCCTGTATAAGCAGGAACTGAAGTAAGCGAGAACCCTGACCCTGATTTCAGCGCTCATCAGATACCACGTACATTAAGCTACACACGTCGGTAGCCTGGAGGGGTTCCTTAGCCCCTTGCTGTACACAACTAAAAGAAGTCAAATATTGCCCCCTAGTGTCTGTAGGACAAAGCACGTCGTTTACGAACAACTGCTGACATTTAACATTAGAGGCTTTGTATCTTGACAATACAGAGTCTTTCAAGGGGAATTTGCAGACGCTTGGAGGATTGCGGTTATGCATAATCATGCATTATGGAGCATAATGCTCCTTAACCCCTGCTGGATGAGCCCATCACGAAACAGATCAGAGAGCAGCTCGATGAATATATAGCTGCATGAGTAAGAGCAACTCATCTCTGCAAAGAGGAATTAAAAATATTAGCAAATAATTAATATTGTGTCTTAGAGAGGCAAGAGAGATGTATAACAACATATAAGAAAAATGGGTCTTTTTATACTCAAAGTACATCATCTTCTTAGCTAGAAGAAAAATACCGAGTAAAGTGACCTTGGTTTTCCAAATGAGTGCATCATATTGAAGTTTTTAAGCTACTACAAGTATACATTCAGTTCACTATCCATTTCAGAAAACACAGAAGAGGTATTCCCTAAAAAGCAAGGGAATCATGTAGTCACTCAGTATTTGTTCTGAAGACATTGAAGGATTAAGGCACAGAAAGGTGGGGCCAAAACAGCAAGAGCCAGTAACAGAAATTAATACAGTAACACTAATTTCAATCCTTTGAAAATAAAAGCAAGTAAATACTGATCAAAACAACAGATTTTATTCCTATATAGGATCTGTTAAGGCACTGGAGAAACACAAGAGGACAGGCAGCAGCGTTGCCCTTAACTTCACACTGCCAGTGAAGCACAAGCATGCAGCAGAATACCCACACATGCGTACCACTGGCTTCCACCACCATTCAGAAAGAGAACCGAAGCAATGAAGCTAACTGGTAACTCAGCCATTATACTCAGCATAAATCAAAACTATGCATGTAGCAAAGAAATTTAACACACTTAACAAAAACACCCTTTATACAAAAATATACGCCAGGCAAACATGTATCTCTGCCCTTACCTTTCACTCTCTGCAAACCAAAGGCCTTTAGGCTGGCTGGCATGTTATCAGTCACACCTTACTCTTTTCCCTCCAGGTCTCCTGCTTGTCTTTATTGTTATGGCTATATTCTTGCATCCAAAATAACACTGTAGTATTTTTATGTCTATAATCCCGTAGTCAGGGTTTGAAGTTTAACATACACTAACAAAACAGTTCTCTAGACTTCTTTTAATTAAAATAATTGCATGGCTGGTACTGTAAAATACTGTAAATCAAGAGGACTTACCTCTTTTCACTTTAAATACCTATTCATATTTATTTAACAGAGGAGAAACTTAAATAAAAAGCCTGAAGATCTAGGAGTTGAACTTCTCATGGCAACACCTATTTATATGCTATTGCACATCCAGTAAGCTACCTAGGAGCTACAGCTCTGAGGAGAGGAAAAGCTGTGCAGGCAAATTCCAGCTCAGATGTTTAGAGTTTGTCCACTAACTTCACAAACACTACAGGTTCTGATGAAGGCCAGGGTAGAACTTTTAACAGCGCAAATAAACATTTTTCCTCAAACAATAGTTTTTAATTACCTTCTCTAATGCTTTAAATTGCTAATGCTGTACAACGCCCCAGGAGACCAGGTGCTTGGTGTTTAAGCTAGTCAACCAAGCACGGCAGGCAGACTGCTTACACCTGGAAGACGGGGAGGTTGTGGTCCCTGCTAGTCCTGACTGGCCTCACAGGGCCTCTAATCAAGAGAGACAGTTTTCATTCCATCTTGCTTAGACACATCACAAAAATAAATGTGGCTGAGAAATGAGCCTTTAGCAGTGGTCCATAATCACTTGTAGTAGCACACTATTAGGTATCTTACAGCTAAATTAACTTAGTGTTAAGAACAGTAGCTCTTTTTTAATATGTTTGCCTCATGGACAAAGACTCTATTAAAAAGTAAAAGGTCATTGACCTCAGAAAGGTTGAATGAGTTTGATGTTAAAGTGTCATGCGATTATAGCAATCACCCCCCACAAAAATTGCTCTTTTACTTCTAATTTAGTCATTCATTTAAAGCAAGAGATAACAGGAAATGAAATTTCTCTTTCATGTTTGTCCATTCGCATCACATGGCTTTTCTTTTTCTATGCCAGCTTTGTGTCTAATTTTTCTTTCTCACCTCTTTTATCTGTTATATTTTCAGATGATCTACAGCACATCCTTGGAGTACACAAACAACTCAGAGTATTGAGTTTTCTCTGTTTATTAATGCCTTTCTTGCTTTAATGCATTTAATGCTTATGAATGACTGTTTTTATTGGCATTTAGAAATTTAGACCTCAAGCAGTAGTACTACCAAAGCAAAAGCTATAACAGTGCAGGCTTCTCCACAACGCTCTGCCAACACAACTCAATGGCATCTCATCCTATTATTAATTACCGTTTCTAACACTTTGCCAGTGGAGATGTCAGGCATATTGTTATGTAGTTTCCTGCATCGTTCCTGGAGTCCTTTTAGGCAGTCATATTTGTGTCACCTTGGCCATTTTCCAATGCCACTTATTACCACTATTATTAAGCAAAAGCTTAGCACTTGCTGTCCCTGGGGTACAAATTAATTTAGGATTCCAAAATAACTATATTATCATTTCAAATCATTATCTTTTCCATTTGCTCTATGATAATTCACTTTGAGGCATATTTTCTGCCTCATCTTCCATATGGGAAGAGTTCTGCTATGGAAATCTTCCAAAAATACTCTCCAGTGAACAAAATAACTTTTTCTGTTCTGGTTTTATCATGATTGCTCTTTTCCTCCTCTCCTCCCTGTCCCAAACCTTGATTCTATGTGGGTCCTAAGGATTCTCTTGCAGGATTTCTGCTCATAAATACTAATTTTAGTAATATTCCTTTTTGCTGGTTGCTCCTCCACCTCATTTTTAGCCTGATTTAATGTGTTTTCACATTTTATTTGAAGGTTTATGATCCTTTCTGTTTCCTTATTTGGACACAACTTCCTTGTGCGCTCCTTTTTGGAAGATGCCGCCTTTTTTTTTTTTTTTTTTTTTTTTTGATAACTGCCCTGCCCCTGTGGCTTAGCTATGCTGGCATCCTTCAGAGCTTGGCCCTCCACCACAACCACAGGAGTAAGCAATTGGGCAAACTGTCCTGCAGCGGGGTCCTAAAGAACTTAATGCAAATAGTGGATTATGAACTCCTGGTGAATCCTGTAATTTTTCACAATGAACTACTAGTCTCATTGCTGAGACAAAAACCAGTATTAAGCTTTTCATACAATAACCACATCCCAAAGCACAGCAACAAAGCACAGAGCAATCCAAGCGATCAGAGACTAGTCTCAGCACAGGAAAAAGACCCTCTATGCCATTACTGGGGAAGCACCAATTCCTTTCCCTAGTTCACTGTTAGTATGCTGAATGAAAGCTTTTAAGTTTACAAACAGTGCTCAGAATCATGCCAATATGACTGATACAACTAAAACTCTAGGACTCCAAATATGTGGGTGTCACACTCAGGCACTGGTCCCCTCGCATATTAAGAATTGCATAGTAGGAGCTTGATTTAATTGGCGTCAAGTAACTGCCTGAGGAATGTATCTGATTAACAACAGGGACAAACAGGAGAAAGCATTTGCACAAAACAGAAATTATTTTCTGAGGTAATAAATGCATACTCCAAACTGGAATTAAAATAAAATCAGCGAACTCAGAAGGACTATTGTAGAGCATGTGGGTGTTGGATAAAAAGGCTTTGTGTGGAAGTTGCTGCATTACTTAACAAACATACAGAGTCTGGTTGAATAGTGTCATAAAAACCTACCATATTTATAAGGCTTTATTACACGCTGCCTTAAAACAACTTCACCTTCATTCCTTGTTTTTACCCAGAATTCTTTATAGAGGCCAAGAAAAAAAAAAAAACAACATTGCTACTAAACCACAGGAACTTTCTTTGCACCTTAGGCCTCTAAAATTTTCTCTGCTGAGTCATGTCATCTGACTGGTCACACAAGAATACATGTCAGATCGTAACTTGTCATGGAGTTGATTAGAGATTTTTTTGGAAGGAGTTGAAGCTAATGCGCTTAAGGTATTGAACAAAAATGTCATATATGCTCTTTATGTGCACTTTGTTCTTCACATTAAATCATATGCATCAGAGATCTTTAAGGACAAAAATACTGATGCACAGCATATGCACTCCTTTAGCCACTGCAACTTACCCTAGCAAAATATTATCAAATATAAGAGTTCTTACGACTGTATAAAGCATATTAGCATGCCCTGTTTTCTTCTGCTACTTAGTGCATGTTTTATAGTTGTTCTCAGTGTTTTTTGCCTTAATGATTTAATCCTGTTTAAAATCTTGCATCCAAATTCTATTGATGGGGCTCTGCAGTCATTGGTGTAAATTCCCAAAGTTATTTTTTGACCCTCATGGGCTCTAAATTTTGCCTCCAGTAATTCTTCAAGAAATTTGTGACCACCTGTAATTACTTTTTATTATTGTTTACTACTTCATATGTGGTTTTGCTTAAGACACATATTTGTGTGTTTGTTTGTTTTTCCTGAATGTTGACAAAGTATGTTTCAGCTGGAGACTGCCTGGTCTCAGCTCACAATAACTGAGGTAACTACAGATTCTAAGTTTTCAGCACAATAATTTTACTTCTCTTAATTAGTTCAGCCTGGAACCCCAACATCTTCTGTACCTGGCTTATCCTCATTCTGCTGACTTAGCATTCTTTCAAGACACTTACCCTACCTGAGGAGAAAAAACAATGAATTCGGTAGCAGAACCTAGTAAATAACATCTATATTGAAAACCACCACCAAATAAGCAATTTTGACATCGGAACCGCATGTCAGCTACACACCCTACACAGAAAGCTTTACTCGGGTATTCAGAATTAAACAAATAAATAAAGAAATTGTAAACTCGGGGTCTCATAAGTACAAGGCAGAGGAGCTTACTTTCTGGACCGCGTTTCAAGTTAAGGACGGGCTGAAAGCTACTCCTCCTGCCAGGGCTCCCTCACGGCCCGGGCCCTCCTCGCAGCACCCTGCCCCAGGGCAGGTGCCGGCAGGGCGCGGGCCAGCCAGGCTAATAAGCTCCGCGCGGCTTGAAAAGGCGGGAGGTGGCCGCCTGAGAGGAGCCCAGGCCGCCCATTGGGAGGCTGCCCCGTGGGGGGCGGTGGAGGCGCCCGACGGCCCCGGGAGGAGCGGGAGAGCTCATTCGCCCGCCCCTGCCTCTCCTAGGGGCTGTGGGGGCTCAGTGAGCGGCGGCGGCTCCACAGCGCCGTGAGGGAAGCGCCGCGTCGCCCCCGCGGCAGCCGGCGATGGAAGGCGGCGGGCCGGAGCTGCCGGCGGCCGCTGCTCACCGGGTGAGTCCAGTGGCAGCAGGGAGGGCTGAGGTGGGAGGCACGCCCGCCCGCCGGCGCTCGCTCACTCCTCGGTTCCCTCAGCCTGTCGTCGCGGGACGCCGCGGGTTGGAACTGCGGGGAGGTCGAGGGGTGCCGCGGCCGCTTGCGCCGTTACGCGGGCCCTCGGCGGGCGCTGTGGGCTGGCTGCCGGACGCGGCCACGGCGCTGCCGCCCCGCTCCGCGGAGCTGACCGCGGCTGTGGCTTCTTCGCCCGTGTTGGGTTTCACTCTGACCCGTGTGAGGAAGAACCGAGCCGTAGGTACCAAGCAGAATTAAGAAAAAAGAAAGCAAATTGATGGGTCTTGTGTAAACGAGAGGAACCGTGGCTGCTTGACACAGCTAAAATTCTGTCTTGCTTCAGTCCCAGAGCTCGAGCACCCTGTCTCCTGGTGGGCCTGTTGCTGTCAGTGTGATAGCGGGTGACGCTGGCTGCTCCATGGCCCACAGCCAGTCCCTGAGAAAGCCACACTGAGAGCGCATCAATGCGGTGCTGGGGGCAAAGGTTCGCAGAGGAGTTTGTGAGCTGTACAGTGAATGCTGTATTCATTTCCTAGTAAGGACTGAAAAGAGGGAACTGGACTGTTCTAGCATGTGAACAATTGTGAACAATTCCACGTGTGCTGTGCTGTAGTTAGCAGAAGGCATTAAAGTTTCAGGAGAGAATGATAGTGATGCTCCTGCTGCTCAAATCAGTGGTCAAATAAAATTCACCACTCATAATTCTAGAACAGAAACATTGGAGGAAGAATTTTAACTGTAAAACTAGGTGTCGCATGGGGAGGATAAGTAGGAAACGATGGTTGGTTTTTCTGTGATGATGCAAATTTTTTTCGGATACTGACTGGAAATATTTAATGGCATATTCAGAACAAAGAAGAGTACCTGTCTCTTCATATAATGCGTAATTAAGATGTGGAACTTGTTGCCACAGGACATTGGAGCTGCTAAAAAATATACATGGCTTCCAAAAACGGCAAATTGAAGTTGCAATCCATTAATGAATGTAACACAACAAAAACACACCTAGCTCAGGAAGTCCAGGCTATGCAGAAGGTTGAAAGCTGGGACAAGATACTCTTCCTGTGCACGTCCATTGACTACTACCAGAAAGGGGATACCAGGCAATATTGGCAGTAATACTGTTCTTATGTTAGTACTGCTTAAGGATTAAAGGCTCCAGTTAAATAAGTAGCCCTCCTTGAGATACTCTTACACATGTCAGCTTATACCACTGTCTACAGACTATTTAGATTTATCAGTCATTTAGGGTTTTTTTTTCTCAGGAGTATTGGTAGCAAGCATCTGAGTTTGCACTTAGCTGTTATATGTGTTAAATAGGCTCCTGCATCCATGAAATAGTGATTTTATTTTCATGGTAAGTATACAATATTTTGCTTCTGTAGAAAAAGGCATTTTCTTCGTTAAATGCATGTTCCTTTTTAATTATATGACTTCATTACAAATACCAGCATTCTAGTGAATGATTCTAAAAAGTTCTCTGGCAGTAAGTGGTGATCTAAGTAGAAGACCACAACATGCTTGTGAAGAGATGGTTTGTTTGTTTGTTTGTTTGTTTGTTTTGAAGATAAGAACTCCAGTTGTTGAAGCCACTGACTACAAATGTGTGCCTTAAACTCTGCTTTGTACCAGACTTTTTCCACAGAAACCTTGTGGGGCTAGCCGATGTTATAATGTCATTCACTATTTGTAATGAACTAAATGATTGAAAGACATAGAAATATTGAAAATGCTGCGTAAAACCTTGAATTAGATTATCTTCAGGTGTTGGCATACTTTACTAGTAACTCTTGAAATTGATTTCATTCCTCTGACTCAGGGACCTGTTTACACTGACCAGTCAGATTAGCCAAAATATTTTCAAAAATACTTGTTCCAAAGGCAGAAATATTAATCATGACTAAAAAAGCTATTTAACAGCCTACCTCTGAGTTTATATAGGTTTCTGTTCTTCCACTTAAACTTTTTTCAGAGAAGAATTAATTACAGAAGATTATGGGTCAGGCTTATAAAGGAATTAGATGTCTAACACTCCTTTGATTTCTCACTGGAAAAAAATGGGATTTAATTATCAAAATACCTCTACAAATCTGGGTCTATGAAAGTATATTTTTTTGATCTTGCATCAACTATATTAAATATGTGTAAAACCCTTCTCGCCTATTTTAAATTCTATCATTGTCTTCCTGAAACAGATAGAAACAGATGACCAAACAGCTCTGGTTAGTAAGCCCAGGAGCAAAGGAGGAAATGGTAATCTGGCATCAGCTGGATTTAATATTACCAACTCCATCATAGGATCAGGTATTATAGGTAAGTGTACTTTTCTTCACTATTCTGTGTTCAGCCTTGTTCATGCACAGCTATCCAGTGTTGAGAAAAATGCTGTCCACTTATTTTCTGCTGCTGTTGCTAAAGATTTTTGTCTACTTTTATTCTCTTATGTAAATCCAACGATATCAGCTGAGATCAGGTCTCACTGTAATAAATACCCTATAGCCTATTTTTGCTGTCTTGACCAGAGAGTATTGGGTGGGTGCTGACTCAGCTTTATACCTAGGCAGCCCTTGGTCTACTGAAAATAATCTTTTAGAGATTATTAAGCGTGCTGGTCCAATTTGGTAGATTGAAAGCAATTTTTTTTAATCTGAATATTACCTTATTTTGGTTATCACAAATAAATATTTGTAAAGATTCTTCTATAATCCCTTGTTTTCTTACTTACAGGGTTGCCATATTCAATGAAAGAAGCTGGTTTTCCCTTGGGAGTACTGCTTCTATTTGGAGTTGCCTATATCACAGGTACTGTAAAAGCAGTTTGTGTTGTAAAGTGAAAATTAGTCTTGCAAAGTTTAGGTGATTTTGAGCTTCGTGATAGCTTAAACAAGTATGTTTATGACTTAATAAAAATGAGGAATTTTTTCTCACCTCAGTAATCTCCTGAGCAGATTAGTAAAAGTAGAGAATTATACTGTGCAACATATAAAGCTGCTTTTTGTGTGCCTTTTATTTGGTAAAGCCTAGTTTCTTAGACTAGGTCAAAGTGACATTTGGAAGAATAGCTCTTATTTGTCTGATAATTACCTGTTTTAGTCCACTGTTTTCACTCTAAGACACTGATCCTTGAGTAGGTTGTATATCACTCAAATATGCCACAGAATTAAAACCTTTGGGTGTACTATGATTTTGAATATTTTAATTATCATTCATCAAAAATCATGGATTTACCTTCAAAAAGAAATTTGCTTTGTAAAGACTATGAAAACTTCATAATTTTAGTCATTCCTAGAAGATAATAAACACTGATACTGTTCACAGAAAGGAACTGTTCCTATCGCAGCATAGATTACAAGCTAAGTGAAAGCCAGATGAGGAATAGACGAGGTCTAGCTACTATCTGTCAAGACATCTGCTCTAAGGTAATAAATTCTGTGCTATAACTAATCCAGACTGGAAAATCCCATGGTGTTCAAATGATCACTAAAGCATAGCTTGAAATATTGGCAGCACTTCATACTGTTCTTCATAAAAGGTTGAGGTTCTGTCTCGAAGTAATTCCATCTGTGACATCAGCTCTGTCTCAAGGCACATTGCTTCATACAAGAGTGGCTCAGTCCCTGGGTTTCAAGATAAATTACTTGACACAGGCATTCTTTGTTTTACCCTCAATGAGAATATAACCAAACAGTCCATTTAGTTAGTAAACTAATTAATTGAATTTTCCATTTTGATGCTTATGACAGTTTTCCCTTGAACTGTACTGGATACCAATGAAAATGAAGCTTTTTGCTCTCCCTTATTGGGAAAAGTGGAATTCCCTTACCACAGGAGCCCACAGCTCCTGGTTTGGGTGGATTGAAATCCTTTCTGACAAGATTTCGCATCCCTGCTCTTCCCAATGCTGCTGTTTTCCTTTACAGCCTTTTTTTTTAGGAGTGGAAAAGAGCAATAACTACTACTAGGTTCATACTGTCTTTAACAATTTTATATTTTAACAGATTATTCCATTATATTACTGATCAAAGGAGGAAATCTCTCCAGCACCAACACCTATCAAGAGCTGGTCAGAAAAACATATGGTCTTATAGGTTATCTAATTCTTTCAACTCTTCAATTTTTATATCCATTTATTGGTAAGATCACATAAAATATAAATGTTGAAGTTTTATAAATGACAAGCTTTTTCACATTACCTTATTCTTTCACTCATTAAATATTGAGAACTCCATAAAGAGTATACGGTATATGTTTCTTTCCTTAAATAAATAATTGTGAAGTACTGAAGAATGACTCAGGAAGAATTTAATGAGTCTGAGGACTAGAATAATAGAAATTAAGTGAAATGTAATAACACAGGAATTTGTGATCACGCCCTTAAAAATTACAACAGTAGCTATGAGAAATAACAAAGAGGAGACTGTTCTAGAATGAGTAACAGTGTGCACATTTGATGTGCACTGTTTCACACAGGACTGCAGGAGGTGATGACTTGAGATACCAAGAGACTGGATTTCGTGACTGCAGAGTTCCAGAGCAGAATTCTTGCTTTGGGAATAGTCAATCTGAAGTCACTTTAGAAGATTTATAAGGGAGTCAGGTTAGTGTTACTGCAGGCAACAGTGTTGCACCTTCCTATTAATTATTTTATCAAGCTTCATCCCTTAAACTGAACTTGTGAGTTACCTCTGAAAATATTGATTCATTACTGTTGGATTAAGAGAGCGTAATTATTACTTCATAGAGAATATGGAAAAGAATTGTAAAGATCTCAGTCCCTACCATGGAACTGGTTATGCAAATGTCTGTAGTACTTGAATTTATTTCCATACATAGTGTTGATGATTTACAGTTTCTCAACAGTGAATATTTATTCATTAGTTAAGGTCATTACCTATATGTATGCTATATAAATGCTGGAGACCATATGTGTGTGTATGTGCACACATACTTCCAGTGTGGAATAAGATAAGAATGAAATATGAGTGTTGAAGCCACAGTTCCTACTAATAAGAGGAAGGAATGGAAGTCCATATTTGGTATCTTCATCTATCTTTTTCTCCTCCTTTCTTCTAGTTGAAAGATGTCACAAACTTTTTACATGAGCTAAGAAGTCCTGTGCATTTGACTGCAGGACTGATTGTTATACTAACACAGGAACAGGAAATTGAAACAGGAGTTTGAAAATAAACTGACAAAGAATTGATGTTGGAAATGAACAAGGCAATTCTAAAAGCCTTTTTTGCTCCCTTCTGAATTATGTTTGTATGGCAACATAGCACAGTGGCCTTGCTTATCAGACTAGATTCTTTCTCAGGTTGTACCTGTTTAAAATAAATAAATGGGATTGTTAAAATATGTTTTTATTTTGTTTTAAGCCCAAATCTTAAAAGTGTTGGTGCTAGCTAGAATTCCTACAAGAGGGATAGTGACATAAAATCCTGAAGTCTACAGAATACATGTAGATGTGTAAATGTTTATCAAATATACTGTATTTTATTTGTACTAACAATTTTTTATTTTCTTTAAGCTATGATTAGTTACAACATAATAACAGGAGACACTTTAACTAAAGTTTTTTTGAGAATTCCTGGAGGTAAGATGCATTTAAAAATTTTAGAATGGGAAAAATTTGTTAGATAGAAATGTAGTGTAAGTATTTGGGGTTTATCATACTGTGTCAGACTGTAGTAGTATCTAACTATTACTTTGTGTTTGAATTACTCTTAAATATCAGTCAAGTTAAGAATTTGAAGCATGTTTGTATGGGTTTTATTTAAAAAGCAAAGAAAAATCTCAAAACTTTAATTTCTAGTCCATGGTTGTCATGGGCCTTTGTCAGTGAAGAGACCACTTGCTTCAATGAAATAATAGGCAAATAGAAGTCTTCCACAGTGATATGATTACAAGGTCATACTTTGTCATATCTTGTATATGTGCTATAATAAACATTTGAATACTAAAACTGCATTTTAGTGAATAATACTGGGTGGCTTGCACGTAAAATAATGGATTTAATGCTTATTTAAGCATATCTGTATAGTTGGTCATGAACTGCATATAGAACTTTCAGTTCTCTTAGATATTCACTGTAAAAATGTCTTAAGATCTTAACTCATGAACTTCTTACCCTTCTGCTGCTGTAAGTTTTCACAGTGGAATCAGTGGAGCAATTTGTGTGCATGTCTCATCTTTTTCAGCACAAAGCCTGATAAACTTAAACACTTTTCGCTGGCAAATTAAACTAAAAAGAGCATGTCTGCAGTGATGTGGAAATTAGTTTTTGTATGAACTGTTTGATTTCCTTAGTAAGACTATAATTTTCAGCAGCTGAAGCCTGCAAGCTGTGGGATAGAGTTTTAACTGTCACACTTGTGTTCAGGTTGATAGTGAAACTGAGTATCTAATAATTTATATACAATATGACTTTAATGGGAAGAACCCAGGCTGCCCAGGGAGGTTGTGGAGTCTCCTTCTCTGGAGATATTCAAGACCCGTCTAGATGCCTACCTGTGCAGCCTGCTCTAGAGAACCTGCTGTGGCAGGGGGGTTGGACCTGATGATCTCTGGAGGTCCCTTCCAACCCCTACAATTCTGTGAATCTGTGAACCCACATCTTTTCACCTGGCTGGTAGGATGCTTGCCTGAGAAGAGGGGGGGAAGGCATTATAATCTTCCAAAGGATAAAGGAACTGTACAGCAGCTTTTCATGTCAATTGCCACTCGCTTTCCAGCCAGAATTATTCAGCAAGCTGATTCAAATACACGATTCTTGGTAGTCTGACTGAAACTGAGATGTTTCATGTTAAGTTGCTGTTGGCTTGGAAAGAAAAACACCAGTTGAGTGAAAAAATTCCACTCATTTTAAGGGTTGTTATAACATTGTTGTTGCCTTCATGTGGTAATCTGTGTTTTTCAATTGGAAGCCAGGTGACAACAAGAAAAGAGGTGCTCAAACAACCCAAAATGAACTTACTTTAGGATCATTCTTTAAGAATTTACTTATCTTCAACAGCACAGTAATTGATATCAACACTGTCAAAAAAATTCTTAGCAGTAAATGGCAGAATGAAATGTTAAATAGTTTTACTTGCAGTCTGCCAACATTGACCCAGGCATGATGGAAGAAATTAATACTAATCTATATATACAAATGCCACACTTCCAAAGTTTGATATAAGATATCCCATATATCCTCTATAGATCAAATTTGCAGAATTCTTGTGATTATGCGCATGCTATGTATGGCTTTCCATATGTTAGTTAATGCCTAGTCTTTATTTCACTGTTACTTAGCTTGAATAAAGGGGCTAAAAGCTTGGTCAACATCAAAGTTTGTTATTGCTAGCCTTTTGAATGCAACTAATCTATTCCTCATGTCAGTCTCTTAGAAATAACTTGCTTTCTTTTTTGTTTTAGTTGGACCAGATAATATGCTTATTGATCGTCACTTCATAATTCTTCTTACCACCATCATCTTTACCCTGCCTTTATCTTTGTATCGTGACATAGCAAAATTGGGAAAGGTAAATCATAACAGCAGCTGATTGGTTCACTTTTCCATATGCCATTAGAAAATAAGTGCCAGTCATGACTTAACGTATTTGAATTGAATTGCATCCAGCTAGAGCATATTAAATATTTTAAAAGCTCAGACTGTCTTCTGTCCCCAGAAATATCAGACAACTTGGAATAGTTTAAGCAAAACTTTGGTCTCTACATGAATCACTAGATTTTTCCATCTACTGTTAGTAGGAATCTTTTTTTTTTTTTTTAAAGCATTGGCTGATGTAGGTGATCTTGAAATGCTGAGCACCACTGATTACAATGTTTAAATGGGAACCATCTCTTACAGTTAGACATAATTGCAATTGGCTAGTTGTTCAAGGAGAATAACAAATGAAAAGATGGTGTGGGACAAGCTTCATAATTATAAATATTTGCATGTGATATTTTGAAATATAATTAGTTACTAATTCTTTTTTCAAAAAAAAAATTGTGCTGCTAAGAGGAGAACCTTTCAGCAGCTTACTGACTGAAGTTGTGTGTTGTCTTTTTTACAGGTATCTCTTATTTCTCTGATTTTAACCATTGTCATCCTGGTTATTGTGATGGTGAGGACAGTAACATTCAGTCCACAGGTGTAAGTATTCTTATGCTTGCCATAAAGTAGATTTTTGGTCATACATAGTTATATCAGTCTTATAATGCAAGTCTTGCATTATATTTCCATAGTTTTGGAACACAGTTGTTTTGATAGAGACAAATATTTAAAGAAATATTTTTTTTTTACTAATTAAAGAAATAAATCTGTACTAATAGCAATACAAAATTAACTGCTAAAACTTACCTACTTTTTTCTTCCATTGCACATAAGGAAGGTCACAAAAAGTCTCAAAAAAAAAAAAAAAAAAAAAAAGGCACTACAGATGCATTGGAAATTGCAGGTGATATATAGCAGCTGGTTCCTGAAAGGGCATGTGAGTTGCCTATCACTTGAGAAGTCTTTAATTTTGTCCATTACTGTCAGATGGCTATATCTGTAATCTTAAAATAGATAGTAACTTAGCTGTATTTCTTCTTCTGTTAATGTAATGATTTCATAATAAAAATTGAATACAAATAAGGAAAATAAGTGAACAACACAATAACAAAAGCTTTATTCTGTCATTTGAGAAAACAACAATACGAACATGCAAAACTGTTTTCCAGCACTTATACTCTTAAAGTAGTGTTTAGCATTGGACTTTGGAGTGTTCTGAACAACTAAGTACACATGAATGTGTGCTGAGGCAATATTTTTAGAATTATATTGCAAGCAACTGTTATGATTCTAATAACTTGCATTTATGGCCTAGAAGGTCTGCTTTATCCCTTTTTCTTTATCCTTTGAATGTGAAGATATATTAAGAAAGATGACAAACTATTTCTGAATGTTTTTTTTATTTATTGGAATAAATTTATATACTAATGTTTCTGTACAAAGTGGATTCTTCCACCGTGATTATTCAAGCAGCGGCACACAGTTGTGCATTTGTCTTATTGCTGTGATACATGGGCTAATAGCAAGGCATTCGTGTTTTAATGCTAGCAAGATAACTAGAACAGCAGTTTGTAAAGTTGTGCCAGAGAAGTGTCATCTGTAGAAATGATCCACTCAGAACAGCGTGGGATTTCTGCCTGTCCCCTTCCCCCAGCCCCTTTTTTCTTGAGCAACATGTTTTTTTTGTTTGTTTTGTTTTTACTGCGTTAAAGGTGTATTTGGAAGGGAAATCTCAAAATTCACTGTCAAAAAAGGAAGCTTTATATAATGGCTACTCCTGACCTCGTTACTATGGTAACATTTCTTCTTAACAGTGATGGTGCATTGAATGCATGGAAATGCATGTCCTTATTGTTTCTTACAATAAGTAATATTGCTTTTTCAGTAATTCCTGAAGTCTTACTGTTTAATTCTAGAGACTCTTCCATTTTTGCCTTTACTCTTCTTGTTTTCATAAATTCACCTAGCAAGTTGATAAACTGTTATTAGTTTTTTACCTTAATAATTCTATCAATGCCTATTTTTACTGTATGTTGTAGTTTCGAACAGATGTAAACTTTAATAATTAGTTTCTCATAATATTTTGCTAATGGTATGCCATCTGTTCTTTTTGTAATGAGAATAAAGAACACAAATTTGATATATTTTAATATGTCTCATCATAGTATTATAGCAAGTGAAACAAGTTAATAATGCATTTACTGTGGATCCTTATCAAAATAAAATAGAGGTTGGAGTTTTAAGAGATTTTTAAAAGATCATGATTATGAAACACTCAGATTTGTCATGTAGGAAAAAGTTTGTATGACCAAAAAGTCTTGATGGGGTCAAGAGAATACTTAATCTCTACTGGTGTAACATGGTAGAATTGACTGTAGATCTGTTGCTGCAGACAGGTAATTGTCTAGTTTGTTCTTGGCAACTCCATAATTTTCCATTTCAGTTCTTAACTAGCCTTTCCTTGGGAAATTTTCCTAATCATGTATGGTAAGTCTCTCCTACTGCATTTTGTGTTGATTGCTTCTTGGCCTAATCACAGTGAATATAGAGAGCATACTATTCCTTCTTTTTCTAATACTTAAACACCTGTAAAAAGCTGTGCTTTGTCCCCCTTTGGTAGTCCTTTCTGTAGACTAACCAAACACAGTTCCATTACTATCTTACTTTTTGTGATTTCTTATACCTCTAATTCTAAATGGCTGCCTTCAGTTTCCTGCAAATAGAAGCAAGAGTATGGTACCCCTACTACATTGTTTGAAGTATCTTGCATGCAAAGTGTCTTGAGGTCCCTTTCACTGTATCTTTTGGGGATTGTCATGTTCCTGTTTATGTAGCCTGGTTTGATGTTTGCCTTTTTGCAAAATGACATGGTGTTGTGGACATGCCTTGAGTCTGCAATGTTAATAAAAACACTGAGCCCTTCTCTGCAGAACTGTGAGCTGGCAGTTTTTCCTTTCTTTCACGCTGTTCTTCTGAAGTCTGGATTGTTTTTTTTTTTCTTCCCTGTTCTCATCAAGTCTGTTTCCTCCCC
>VXAA01006941.1:1369390-1405845 GCA_013399115.1 Anseranas semipalmata | reverse complement strand
GGGGGGGGGGGAAATTGTTTGTGGGAATTGTGGGATTTCTATTGAGGGATTACTTTAATTTATTTTCTCTTATGACAAATGAAGCTGACGTACACTTTTCTAGTTTTGCTTTTGATTAATATCATCCATGTGATTATTGTTGTCTGAAGGACATAATGTACCTGCAAATAAAATCCAATGTTCTGGACCCGAGACGTTAGATAAAAAGTACACTTAGATGATCCATTCCTTGCTTTATTTCCACCTGCTTGTAGCTGTTTTTTTTTTTTTTCTACTATGATCAAAACAAATGGATTAGAATAATCTCAAACTGTAAATGCCTTCAGATACTTCTTAATACTGCACAAAGTAACTTTGTGGTTCAAGAATGAAACTAACATTCCTTTCTGGAAAAAGCAATGCTTCATGTATCTTATAAAGATGGATAAATTTAATTTCATCTTCTCTGGGGAAGAATGTCATGATATCAGTGTCTGCATAATACATAAATCTACAGGAAAAACTTCAAGAGCATCTGCTACACATAAATAGGACGTGAGAATTACTCAACTGGCAGCTGATCACAGGGATGAAACACCAAGTGTTCAGGAAAATAACTTGAAAGTAGAAAGATGATTCTTTCCTTCATATAAATAAGCCGACAGTGAGCAAAGAAGCTTTCATGTTGTGAGAATTAAAAAACTAAAGCCTAATCTACCATATATTTACAGACCTGTTTTTCATTAAGGGAAAAAAGGGGATTAAAGCAGCTGTAACTAAGTGGGGCTGACATACTGCTTTACCTTGTCTGTCCTTTAACAACAAAGATGACTTTGTTTAATGTGAAATTCAAGGCTGATGTGAGCATTACTTATTTCCTTTCCACTCTATTGATTGAGGTTATTTTCAGTATATCTAACTTTAAAAGTTTAAATCAAAGCAAATAACAAAAAAAGATATTTTACCTTGCAATAGAATTAAATTCAAATTTTGCAGTTTTTGTAAGTGTCTAAGTCATCGAATTAAACCTGAATTAATCTGCCATGTATTCTGTGATTAGTTGCAAACCAGCTAATTAAATTAACTTAAAATAAATGTGGTGGTTTGTCACTGATCTTCAATCCAAAGCAATGGGAGTATTTTGCTTATTCCAACTTGTAGCTCCCCTGTCAAATGCATAACTTCATTTCTTGTCTAGAGATTCTGTTTTATTTCAGTCAGTGTTTTATGCCTGTTACCTGGGTTGAGATCAGAGATGTATGTTTCTCTTACCCTCTTAAGATATTTTGCTTCTGATGCACTCTGATGTACTGCATTTGGCAGCATTTCAACATAAATGACAGAAAAGAATTTCTGCATAGCATAGATCTTGTGATGGGGACTAGTCTACTGTAAATCTTTTACACGAGGTAGAAGATGTGATGTTCTAGACTGCCAAACAAATTTGCTTGAGTCTTACTCATGATCTGGATGTGAAATGCTTTTACCCTTTAGGAATTCTTTAGCTTTTACCTGGTTTGTTTGTTCTTTTCATATTTTTCCACCTGTTGTTATGTAGGTAAACACCAGTCTCTTCAAAGCTTTTTTTTTAAACTCGCTAATGTGTTTATTATGCTATACTTTTCCTTAAGTATACTGAAGACAGAGTAGAGCCTTATTTTCTTAACCACCAGGCTTTTTTCACCACTAGGCTTCACTACCTTCCTACTGATGATTCTAATTGTCAGCCTGTCTTGCTGTTGTCTTTCAGCTGAGTTTTTCCTGGCTGATATCTCCCTTGGAATGTCTTTTTGTTCAATCCTTTATTGTTTTTGTTCCAAGAATCAGAGTTATATTCTCTCTCAACTTCTGTGTTGTGTTCCAACTACAATGTATTGTAGATAGCACAGCTCTCACCAAGTGCATTTAACATCACAAATGTTAACTTTCATTGTGTTTCATCTAACTCCTGCTGCTTCTCCAGCATGAAAAAAATTTTGTGCAGGCGTAGCCTGTGTTTTTATACACTGTGTGTGGAGCAGTAAGCTAGCTATTTTTATCATTCATGGATATTCACAGCTACTGCTATTCTTGTGTGAGCAGCAGTTGAAATCTTCCCCTAACAATTCCTAACAAGAAAGTGGGTCAAACTGGGTCTGAACAAAGATTTTTATTTTTTTTATTTTTTTGCAAGGACCTATCTTTAACAGTAGCAGCAGGATTGAAAGATTCACATAGGTATAGTGTTACCTGCTATTCTTCTGATACGCTCTATCAGACTGTGTATGTATCTGTCTACAGAGACACACATTTATACAAATTTATGTATGTTTACCTTGATATGTATGTGGCCAGTGTGCTTGTACCTAGACCATGAGACTTACTAATGCCTCTTTTCTTCATGAATTTCTCAAGTCTTTGTGAACGTGTTTGGTTTTGGCCTAAAAGCATGTATTGCATGCAATTCTGTTAGGCAGATGTGTTGCTTGAAGTTTGATATTTGCTATTTCCATCAGATTCCCATTGTTATGTTACTTTCACTTCTTAGTTTATGTAGCGTATCTGTGTGAGGTCTCTCTATTCCCAAGGTCTGAAAATGTTTTTCAAAATACATGCAGGAGTATATAACTTTTGTAAGAAATACTGAGTTATATACCGTTGTGTGTGTTGTCTGTACCAACGTGCATTCTATGACATGGCAATTTGCTGGCAGCGTTCAAATCATGGGTCTGGAAATGGAAGGAATTTACCTTCTTACATTGCTAAATAGGAAAGATTTTTTCTTTTGACCCTCCTTTCCCTCCAAAATAGTACTCTTAATCTGATTTGTCATTCATACAAAAAGCAAAGCATTATTTCAGTCTGCATATTGCCAGTGCATATGCAGGGAGAATGCATATGTCTGCCTATGCAGAGGGAAAACTAGTTCCTGTTGTTGTCTTAAATTATTTGTCCACTTTTCAAGATGTTCCAACTGAAATTCATGTGCCTTTTACATTCCATTTTTTACATCTCTATTTATAGGAGCGTATAATATGGCTGTGTTGTTCCACAGGATGCACTATTTTCACAGAAAAAATATTTGAAATTGTGGTTGTCTGATCAAGAGGTGTTTCAGATAAAATGCACAGAAATAAAGAATACTTTTAGAAATATTTTTTGTGCAGGGCGTTAGATAATCTAAGTACTTATGAATAGAAAAGAGCTAAGCTGACTTTCAAAAATTCCATCGTCAAAGGATAATATAAGACAAATTTTCATTCTGTATGGTTGATATCAAAGCTGACCTCTAGTGGTTATAGAACAACAGTTGTAATGTTGGTTTTCTAGTCTATTTTTATTTTGTAATATTACTGTGTCTTTAATGAGATCTGAATGGTTTCCTGAAAAAGTCGTTCAAAATTGTAAATACGAATTATCCACAGACATCTCTAACTTGATGCCGCTGATTATAAATCACTAAAGGAGGCTACTCTATATAGTGAACTACAGCAACTGTAGCTGGTCAGAACTCCTATTTTACAAGACAAGTGCACAATACCTATTTTATTCAGTGTTTATTACATCTACATGCTAAGTCTGAGAATCTTTTAGGAGGGCCATATTCAGCCGCTTAAGACTAGAAGCAGTATCTTAGAGTAGTCAAAAATGTTTTCTGCATCCAAGCTGGAAAACCGAGCTTGATTTTTTTGATGCTCAGGTCCTGTTGACCTTGAAGTTAAGCTTAAGAGCTTAAGGTCATAGCTTAAAAATCTAAAAGCTGTCTTAAGTCTGAGCTGAAGTAGTAAGATATGAGTTGTCAAGGGGGAAACAGCAACAGAACTTTTTTTTAATTGTGTGTAAAAATTTGACAGCAATGAAATCTAGCATAGCATATGCCACTATGGCTGTGAAAACTACCTAGTTATCAGAGGGAGAGACAAAGCTCCCACTATTACCTTCACAGAACTGGTGAGATTGTCCTACTGCTTTGTAGGGCAGTAGGAAGACAGCAGCTAAGGCCTCTGGTGTCAGCAGCTTTCCCTGTAAGTAAAAATGGAGCAATCATAGTAGCAGCACTTAAGAGCAAGCTTCTCTGTACCCGTGCTTTGTACTTTATTACAAATATAAGGCTCAACTGCCTTGTGAATTTCATTTGATATTTTTAGCAAATTGCAGGTCTGGGAAAGGATGTTTCCTGCCTTTCCCTTTCATTCATTTTGGTTCTTTATTCAGAGAACTTGTTCATATATCAAATAGATTTTAATGAAGATTGACAGTTTTCTGTGGTCCTCCTCTAAGGTTTACAATTACCCAAGGTCCAAAACTGTGAGCATATCTTAGAGGAGCAGATATGGAGGATATTACATTCTTGCTTAATTATGAGTCTCTATACACTTTCTTAAACTTTATTTTGTCGCTCCTTTGGGAACTAGCACAATCCCTTTAAGATAAGGAACAGTTGAAACAGGTGTAAAGACAAACTGCCTCACTTGATTTGTGGCCTAGGAAAAAGCATCTCTATACTCCATGCATTATGTGTGCAAATTCAAAGGAAGAAATTGCCTCTAAATAGTCTGAGGAGATTTGGGGTTGAGATAACCTCAGCCAGAATCAGTAACAGCTTTTACCTTCCCAGTTACTGTTTCTTGATATATGATGGCTTGAAGAGTTTATTTACAGAACTGGGTGCTGAAACAGTGAAACAGGCTGACAGTTTGGGCTGTAAAAAAAAAAAAAAAAAGAGAGAGAGAGGTGAGAAGGGCATCTCCCTGGTTTCAGCTTATTGTTGATGAACACTGTGGCCTAATTCAGATAGCTCTGGAGTTCTGACTAGCATTTGTGTATTACAGCATTGTATTTTAAATTATTTTAGTAACTGATGGTTGAAAAGAGCATAATCTATTAAATTCTGTTTTAGACCCAAATCAGAAAATGCATGGATATTTGCAAAATCAAATGCAGTACAAGCCATTGGGGTGATGTCATTTGGTAAGTCAATTTTTTCTTGTATTTTCAGTCTTCAGATCAAATGTAAGAAATTACTTGAACGTTTTTGAACCTAAAAGTTGTGTATTTTTAACTGTACTTTTTTTATATTCACGTTAAGCTAGTTTACAGAAAGATGGAATTGATTTGGGGTTATCCATAGGTGAACTTAGTTGTTATGATTTAAGACGTTATCGAAATGTGTTGTCCACCCTGCCGTAGAGGCTGTTGCTGCTGTAGCAGAGATGGCAGTGTGGTGCATGTGACTCCAGCTCAACTGTCCGGTTTATAGTTCATATCTTAGGGCACCTGTATCAGTACTGCTAGTCTAATCCCTAAACTGGGGAGGCTGTGATCATTCTGCATTTTCTTGGATAACCTGTAACAGAAAGGTGTTGGACTGCGACACATATTCACTATAGAGTGAGGCATTACAGAGTGCCTGTCTCCTCCCATTTCCCACAACGAGCCATTCAGATGAGTCTCAATTCACCTCCATTATTCTCACTGTAAAATCCATTCCTGCCTGCGGGACCTTGTAGATCACTTCTTGTTAATGCTGTGATAGTCTGAGGCCTCCCTATGTTTGCTGCTGTCTAAAATGCATGTCGTAAGAGGTCTGAAAGTAGCAAATGGCTCTGTGGATTTGAAAGAATCTCCGAAGTGCTATTGGGTTCTTGCACAAAAGAACGGGAAGAGGAACTGGAAGTGGAATGCAGATTTGGGTAGGGGAGTGGGAAGAAACAACATGGCATTTTAGGGTAATATAATCGGAATCATCTCAGGATGAATATGAACCCGCATCAAATCAAATAAGTAAAAGTTCAAGCCATTTATCTTTGCTATTCAGTACAGGTTTAATATTTGTGTTTAATAATGAGTGGTATCACTGTGCTGTGTATCTCCTACCTTGTAAAATACACTCCGTTAATTTATTTTGTATGCGCATATGGATGAATTCATATATTTGCGCTAACTGTCATGCGTGTTTCAGCATTCATCTGCCACCATAACAGCTTTTTAATATATGGCTCTCTGGAAGAACCCACATTAAACAACTGGTCTCGAATCACACATGTGTCTGTCTCACTTGCTGTTGTTATCAGTGTACTATTTGCTGCCTGTGGATACATGACTTTTACAGGATACACAGAAGGTAAACTTCTCAATCCCTCAATTTTGGTGCTTGCTATAGTCCTTACACTTCATCTTTGAATTCTGTTGTTAATACCTTAGTATGGTTTTGGCATTTCTACACCTACTATGGATGGAAATGTCTAGGATAGACGTTCCTTGTAGTTACCGGTCAACAAAAACAGGATACAAAGATGTCAGCTATATGCTGACAGGTGTCAGATTCCCAAGTGGAAGCCTCACTGGTGAAAATCGCTTATGAATACTTCCATATCCAAATACTTATGAAGGCTAAACATCTGTAATTTTAGCCACATGGTCCTCTAACAAATAGAGCAGGAAGATGAAACAATTGCCTTGATTTTTCTATCAGGTCCCTGGTATACATTTCTGAACATTCTTTTGTATCTTCTCCTGTCTGTGCAAATATAGCATCCTAGCTCTGACTTAAAGATACTTCCTATCTTACAACAGCTGTCCTAGTGTAACTAATGCTACCATCACCTCTGTGTATGTGCGTATATATGAATATAAGCATATAAATACATATATTGATAAATATACTATTTAATGTGATTTTCATTAAAAAGAAATGGAGAAAGTGCTTTCAGAAGAAAAAGGCATAATATTGTTCAGTGCATTAGTTCCTCAAGGAAAAATACAGTTGCATAAGAAATCAGCTTTTCTGATATTTTATGGTGCTGTTCCAAATTGTAGGAGAAAGTTTCCGAGCTTTTTCCTTTTGTAATGAGAAGCAGGATGTAGTTGAGAACAGAGGAATTGTGGGGTGGGGGTTACTGGTTGATCTGTCTTCCTTTTTTCCTACCTCCAGTGCTGTTTATGCAAAATAATTTACTGTCCTAGACACAACTGAAGGTAGACTAAGTGCAAACTGACTTGAAATATTTCAAATATAGAAAGCTCTGACTGCAGCAATCCCTCAGCAGATGATTCTACTGTAGAAAGGTTCCATCTTACCTTCGGTCTCTCCTGTCAAAATCTGCCAGATGTCTTCTCTAAAGTACATCCTATTCCTTCTTCAGTGCCATTGTGATCCTGGAAGTGGTAAATCATAAGACGGTATAATAACCAGGTAGAAAAGATGTGGTACATCATCTGATTACTGTCGTGCAGTTTTTCTTGTGCCCGATGGACCATTTTTCCAGATTCCTTGTTGCAAGATGATGATTTGAATTCTCTAGCAATGCTTTTGTTGCTAGATGTAAGAAGATTTACTTGGTTAATAATCCATGTATTTATAATGGGCTTTCAGGGTCAGAATATTTGAAATTCTTCACTGCAGCTTACTAGCTATGATTAGATGCTATGATTAGATACAGAGAAATGCAGTTATGCAGAGGTAACTCCCTGGCCTTCCTTGGATAACTGTTCTTGTTAGATGATTTACATTTTTAAATGATGTATCTTATAAAAACTTTGTTTGTCTTGTACTGCTGTCTTGTACACCAGCATTTCGTGCAAAATGGATGCTAAGGGGGAGACAACAGATGAGACTTTACTGTGTATATATTAAAATATTTTTGAAAGACAAATGCTACTTCAAATAAAGACACTGCTAATAGCAGGTTAAGGTGAAAATTTGTCTTGAATGTAATTCGACTGTAACTACAGTTTCTTGATGTATCAGGAAAGGGGATCAGTGACTCCATTAACTTGCACTTCAGTTTGCAAATAAGCGAATGAGATGAGTTCAAACTAATTGATATTTTGCTGTGCCTCAGGCGACATATTTGAAAACTACTGTAGAGATGACAACCTTGCTACATTTGGAAGGTTTTGTTATGGAGTTACTGTAATTCTGACCTTCCCCCTTGAATGTTTTGTGACCAGAGAGGTAAGCATTTATTATGTTCTCCCTTTAACAATGTTCTCACATTATTATTAATACATGTTGTAGCTGAAGTCAGTGGCTGATGTGTAATAAGTATCAACATATACTATTCTGCTGATGCAACGAATATGAGGATACTATTTGTACTGTTGAGATTCTGGTAATATAATGTGTTACATTTATTATAATGTTATCCAATATATTAATAATAACTGTAAGGTCTGCATAAAATTCCAATTTTGGTCTAAGTGCTACTGTCATTATGTTGAATAGCTAAAAATAACATGCTTACTAGTTTTGCCTGGTGAAAGTGTCTCTATCTAGGAAATCCATCTGTTCAATAAATGTTTGCAAGTGGTTTTGTTCTGTGGCAGGCAAATGAGAGGAAGATAAATCCTGCAGATATAACTAAACCAGTCTTGAAAGTGTTCTGCAATTTTAGTAATGCTTGCTATGAGTTATTTTTGGAAGCAGATGATGTTTTGAAGCAAGATAGGTAAAGTTCAGCCAGTATATTGTCACCCATTTTTTTAGCTTCCTAAGGTTAGAAGTTTTGGTATAAGCTGTTCATTAAAATAAAGAGGAAAAACAGGGTTTAAAATTGTGGTTCTGTTTCAGGTGATTGCCAATGTGTTTTTCCATGGGAACCTCTCAACAGTTTTCCATATTGTTGTGACAGTAATTATCATTGCTGTGGCGACTGGTGTATCATTAGTGTATGATTGCCTTGGAATTGTTTTAGAGCTGAATGTAAGTGAACCTGTATACTCTTCTATTTAATAGATCACTTTTCTTTATAAAACAACTCAGAAGAATCTGTAGCTCTACTAAAAATCTTATGCAATTCAGCATAGTATTCAGTTAGAAATGTTAGCAGAAAAAAAAGAATTATTCAGTTGTTCTACATAGTGTAATTAAAGAAGAAAGGAAGTTCAGAAAGAAAACTTCATGTAGTTGGAGGGCTTTTTTCCTTAACGATTGTGGAGATACAGAAAGTTGCTGTGACTTACCAAATGTATTTAAACTGCAATGGAGATTGCTAGAATACTCATCCTAAACTGTATCGTAGGAGTGAATCCAACGTTTCTTTTTATAGTCCCTGCTTCTGATGAAGTTTGCAAATTACTAAACACTGGGGCAGACTGTCTTGTGCAAAAGGGGGCAAAAAGAGTGATGGGGGGGTGGGGAAGAACCAGTAGTAGTGAGACAACAGACTTCATAACTCGTATTTTTCTCCGGTGGGCTTAACAGGGAGCAAGACTGAGTAATTTCGTAACCTGAGTGGGTGAATGAGAGTACTGCCTTGTTTGCCGGTAGGCATTCCTGTGTCTGGTAGTGCCTCATAGCAGAGATGGAGCTTATCATGCAGGCCACACGAGGCACTTCTTGTCTTAAACCAGTTTTACCACCTTTATGTAACTTTTTTGGTTAGCTGGAAATGCCGTATTTAGTCTCTCTGCAGTTCTAAGCTACTAGTTAGCCAAGTAGACTTGCCAGATGAGGTCAGTCTGTTTTGGCACAGCATGTACATTTAAACCAAGGGAATGATTAAAAATCCAATCTACGCTTATGCTAAACATCATTTGTTGTAATATTTTACCCTCAAGTTCACATCAGCTATTTTTCATAAATAAATCAGATGTGGAAATATCACACTCCAGGGTATAGAAGTTAGAAGATGGAGAAGACTTTAAGGGCAACCTTTGGTTCTTTATAGAAATATATTAGAATTGGCTCCTTACATCCCTGTCCATGCATTCATTGACAATTTCAAGCCATATATGGCATGCTTACCTGAAACTGATGGAACAAAAGTGAGGGAGTTGTTCTTTATGCTACATGATGCATGTAAGTACATGTACATTGTTCTGACCCACAATGCAGTTTATCAGCTAACTGAGCAGTAATAAGTGATTCTGTAGGAATGGTTTAACAGAACATGCTTGGACTAATATTATAGAACTGGTCTGAATATTCAGATAAACCATCCAATTACCATGTATTTGAAATAATTACCTATATAGTTTCCTCTCAGTTAATCCTTTCCAAATTATAACTATCTTAGAATAAATAATGGTCCTCTTGGTTTGTTTTCTCATTCATGGCATCTGTTGGTAATTTCTTTTTCCGTCATTTTTCTTCCTGTTTTTTTTCTATTACAAGTGCAGAAAGTTCACCTGTGTGTGTATATGCACGCCAATAAAATTATCTATATTTGTGCACACATACGTGCCTATTGGGGCCAAATATCTGAATGCTAGTATAATGAACCTTGTTAACTAACTGTGCATGTGTATGCCTATATGTGTGTATGTGTTTTAAAGTTTTATATGGTATATGTTGAGAATAAATTAGAGAACTGCAAGTAAGTCTTTCTAGCATGAATAAATATTTGATTCTTATTTGGAATTGAATTATTTTAAAATAATGACTCAAAAGCAAATATTCCATTAATGCAATATATTTACCCAAAGAGGCCTAAGCAATTACTCAACAGTTGAGTCAACAGCTTATTTTAATTACAAACAGAAGTTGTTAGTCAGGCATTTGAGTGGATAGCTCATATCTTGAGACTAGTTGACAATACAGGTATATGTATTTCTTTAACTGTTGTGCTTACAAAGATTGTTCAGAGTCTTGTTTGCCACCAGTAGAGAAAAATGAATAGGCAGAGTTTTTACATGTGAAAGAAAGATAATCTAAAGCATTTAAGCATTTGCTTTTTATCTCTGTATGTGTAATAATTTAAGAGGAGCTGAATTTTTAGTAAGAGGTGTTTACTCTAAGGGAGCTTTGCTTTCATAGAGAAGTTACCTTAAATCAGGTCATAAAAGTTGATCAGAATTCTTTGAACTGCTGCATGATATTTCCACTTTAAGGCAGTGCTATATCTAGACTTCTGTGTGGAATGATCATAAATATTTCATGTTGCTTGCAGTATTGCATAACTATTACACTTGGACTTTTTACTGCACTTCTGAAGCTGAGAAACTTCTGCTAATCAGATCTAATAGAAGGATTTGCAACATGAAATATTATTCTGTATCAGCAAAGCAAAAGTATTTAAGTAAATCTGAATTGTTCCAAATAGCTTTTACAGATATTTTTGTAAGCTATTTGTGACTTGGAAAAGAAAATTTTCTGTTTATCAATACTGGAAAAGGCCTCTATTCTCTGGCTTTACTGTTGCATCAGTCTAATCACAGCTATTTACGAATTCAGATTCTTGTTCTTTGGGTCTAAATATATACATACTTATGAGGGTTTTTTCTTATTGTTGTTTCCCCACACGCAGGGAGTTCTGAGTGCTACCCCACTTGTTTTTATCATCCCAACAGCGTGTTATCTAAGGCTGTCCGAAGAGCGATGGAACCATTCAGATAACCTCATATCCTGCCTGATTCTTGCTATTGGTGTGCTAGTGATGACAGCTGGGTTTGTTCTGACTCTCTTGCATCCCCAGGAATGTAGCCATGGAAAAGAAATGTTCTACTGCTTTGCTAGTAATGTTTCTTTTCCCAACAGTACGCTTCTCCCTTAGGTAACACGCCAACCTCTGGATGAGATCAGGTGCATCTTCCAGCAAGCCATATATGCCAGTTTAAGGGTGCCTGGAACAAAGATTTTGTTTTCATATGCACTAAAAATTTTAATCTGTATAACTGTTTTTACATACTTCATTTTATGCTGTCATCCTTTCTCAGATAAAATTTAACTTTTAACTGTTGAAACAGAAGTCCTCAGAGGTGCCTTGCAGTAGACATTACTTGCTTAACTTGCAAACCTATCAAAAAGGCTGCATTTTTTATGTTAGTCAGTCAACAATACAGCCTAAAAACTGTAAGTGAAATGTGCAGGAGTGTAAACACTTCCCATGTGTCATTGCATTAATTAATTTTTATTAATTTGCTAATAATTTAATGTATGTTTATTAGCACACTATAGTATGGGGTTTTTGAAGTCCTGAAAAAAGAGTATGTCTGGGTGTCCCTCCATGTATTAAACTTGTGCTGTTAAATTGAAAAACCCTATTAATTCTGTATCTGATTTTGCAGTAACTGTCCTTTAGTGCTGAAGACATGCCTTGTACTGGCTATCCAGTTAAGGGCAATTTTTTGTTCTAACTGAACTGTAACTGATATAATTCAACTGTAATTGTTACAATTAGTGGTCTTATTAAAAGATTTTGCATGAATCAGTCCACATAGGTGAATTTAAAAAGATTCAGGTAAATATTCTTTGTAAAAATTCTAAGATTGACAGAGAAGAAGATGCGCATAACAATCACAGCTTGATTGTTACATTTATAACCTTACTTATTTCTGAAACTGTACTGCAGCACTGATACACACCAGGCATGTGTAGCTTGAGCAAAGACTGCAAGAAAACATTCTAAACTTGGTTATTATTCTAGTCCTATGATTCATTTCAGGTTATAGCCATTTGTCTCAGATTTGGTCGTGGTTTAAGTTTTACTGATTTGTCATGTTCTACAAAATTCATTTAACATTAAGGATTCGTTAGCATTAAAGAGATGTATAGATATATACCCACGTGCCTATAGAATATGAGTAATTTTTTTAGAGGTAAATAATCTGAAGGATTGTCCTTATCGTCCATATCACTGCTGGGATTTTGAGAATGCTTTGTATCAAGTCAAGCTGTGTACTTTGCATTGTCAGCTTTTGCATTATCTTGACCATTGGGATTCCTTTTGCCAACTAGTCCTTGATAACTACGTAATGCTACTCAGTTTTTATACTGCTAAATGAGGTGGTGATGCTTTCTGTGAGTCCTGCATGACAAAGCTATCGCACTCAAGACTTTTAGCTAAATAAATCTTTAAGCAAGGGTCACTAGATGGTGACAAGACTTTAACATACTTTTGAAAAGCAGGGCTTTCATAGTAAATCATAGTAAATGTTTTAAATATTGCTGTTTTATTTGGGTGTGTGTGTGTGTGTCTTGTTTGGGAGGCAGAGGGTTTTTGGGGGGGAGTGGATTTAATACCCCCCCCCAAGTTGTAAAGCTGTTTGAGAGAACTGGGAGTGTAATTCTTTAATTTCCCTACCTAGAGTCAGCTTTGAGGGTGATACTTCATCTGCTGTCCAGGCACCTGTTACTGCTGACAGAACATTTTTCAGCAGTTTAGATGGAGCAATATAGCTCATTTTGTCTTAGATGTGTGAGTAGTCACTGAATATATTCCCCTCCTTCCACATGAAATGGAGTTAAACGTAGTTAATACTTCCTCATGACAGCTGCTGAAGACTTTACTGATGAACCAGAAAAGACTCACGAGATTTTCTGTTTTTCTGATTTTTTTAATTTCTTTTGCTTGAAGCATGCTTAAAGTATTAATTGTAATCCTTGCTTTTGAATATGAGTCAATGGAATAATCTGTAGGATGCGTTGTAGTATTGCCCGTTCAACTTAGTCTACCAAGTCTATCTTGATATTAAATCATGTTTACCTGTCTTTTATGAAGGGTGAGACTTTCTATGCCTTCCTAATTTAGAAATGCAGATTTAAAGAAAACTTGTTTTGTGATGCTTTGTAATTTGAGGTAGTAATGGTCAGTTAAATTTTGTGTTGCTGGTAAAGCTTCTTTTGCTCTTAAAAGTTTCTTTTGCCAAAACTAATTGCAGTAATTTCACCGTATAGTCATAGGTGGCTCCCTGGTTTTCAATCATGAACTGGCCAGATGAAGGTGGGGCTCTCCCAAATAAGCATACTGTAAAAAGTGAAGTCAGGCGTTATGGATGGCAGAAGTTACTGCAGTTTGGCTAATGGCTTTATAGAAGATATGGTTCCTTCCTTTCCAGTATTACTAGTGTAACTTTTCTGTATTGAAACTGCAAATAATAACCTCCTATATAGTTTCTTATGACCTAGGAGGTCTGAATACACAGAAATAAATGCCTTTTTATTGTCATAATAAAGCTTGTAATAGTCAAAATGTTTTTTGGAAACAAATAAAACTCCCCAAAACAGAGTTGTAGCTATCATCAAAGGCAGTACATAAAGCATTTAAGGATATATATATTAAAAAAAATATAAAGAAAACCCTTAAATATAACAGCCTGATGGAGTAGAAAAGAAAAATTTAACCTTAAAAGGAAGCATGATGCCAAAGAAAGTACAACCACACTAAAGAATTATTAGTGAACATACTTAATTTTAGCTTAAAAAAAGTCTTTCTGTGACTAAACAAAAAAGGCAAAAGCAACAATTTACAAGCTGCTAGCTTTAGTGGAGCTCACTGAGAATGAATGAAAGCTAGTTACAGCTTGTGTTGTGCTATTGGACAGACTTTTGCACTGAAGAGTATACTTAAGGTTTGTAGTTACAACACTGGTTCGTTGGTAAACTAGAAGCTTTTAGCATAGTTTATTTACCAAACAAAGCACAACCTGTTGATTGGCTCAGTATGATGTTTCCTCTTTTTTGGCTTCTTAACAGTGCAGGCTGATGTTTGTTCTAGCTTTGTCAAATTCATTGGGATCTCACCACTAGCATAGTACTTCAAGCATCCAGAGATGTGCTATGCACAGAAGTGGACGGAGTGCTGGAAGCCATGGGATCTTCAACTCCAGACACTCTGCGGTGGTGGGACTTCACGGAGTCCAGGCAGGGGGAGAACAGCAATGTTCTGCAAGCATGCACTGGCAGGGTTTTCACATCAAAAGCTGGTAGTATGACTCACTATTTCTTCCGAATTCCTTCTTTCCAGCTGAGAAGGCATTTCAGGACACCAGATGTACAATTGCCATTCCTACAGGAGCTAAGCAGGCAGTTTCTTACTTTGTAGAACAGTCTGCTTCTTATTAATTGCAGACACTTGCAAAATATTTGCTATTGAAAGCCTGGCAGATGGGCAAACCCCATCTACCAGGGACTCCCTGGAGACTGAATTTTCCTTCCTCCTCAAGTTTCTTTATGGAGGGGGCAAGATGGTGTAGGTTTGCTGAATGGACATGTTTCTATGTATTTTTTCACACAATTTTTATCTCATCACACATTAACTAGATCTGATAGGGGAAAGATTTAACTATTTAGTATTTGTGGAAACAGCAAACAAATGTAATGTGAGGATTTAATTGGACTTTGTCTGGTGTGAACACTGAATAGAAGGTAGGGAGAAAGACATAAAAGTGGTAGACTGAACAAATGTATTGTCAGTACAAAACATGAGACTGAACACATTCCCATAGCAGGAAGGAGGGAGAAATTGCTTCATGTGGAGAAAAACGAGCATAATGAACAGAAGGCTTCTATTTTTATAGTAGTTCTGTTGCATGAAGTTCTAATTTTAAAAAGCAGTTCTTGAGTTCTGGTCTGTTGCAACATTTGCTGTTTGCATTTTTTTTAGAATTGGCTAACAATTCTAAAATTCTAAATTCTACTAAAAAGGATTTGAATTCAGGCCAGTGAAGGAAAAAAGTTTTCCAGTTTGTCATTCAATGCTTTATTGTAATTATAATTTACATTCAGCTAATGATCTTAAACACTGTGGAATGGCTTTGAAAATAAATCTGATTGTTAAATGGCTGGATTGGAGATACCAATTCATTAGGTAGAAGGAGAGCACAGCTCTTCTGTCTTTACTGCTATGTGAAATGCTTTGGTCACAATCTGTTTCAGTTGTTATGGAGGCTGTCACTCTATAGACGTGTGCTCAGATTTGTTTAGGTTCCTGTGTGGTGGTGATAATGGAAGAGTTTTGCAGCATCAGACCATTTACCAAACTCTGCTGTATTTTACAATCTGTATAGTGCATTAGCAGAGAATGTGAAATGCACCAACAAATTTCATTTAGTTTGTTGAAGTTGTATTTAACCTGAGATAGTACAGCTGAAAATGGCTCCATGTCTTCCATTTGCAAAGCTGAACTTCTGTAATAAGTTCAGATTACCTCCCCCTTCTTTTCACTACAAAGTAATTAATGTTATCTTCTGGATACTGTTCTGTTAATTGTTATCACAGCTATCATGAGTAACTTTTTGGTTCTTTGAACTTCACTGATATTATTAGTAAGTTCTGGAGCAGTTCAGGGAGGTACAAATAAACCAATACTTTTTGATTTTGAATGATAGGTCTGCAATACAAGGCAGAGTTTATAAGCAGCTATAGGTTGATGTAAGTAATGGGAACAATATTGCTTGTGGAAGACAGATCAGTGCTGCAAATTTTTGCTCATTTAATAGCCTACCCACAGGTGTATATCAGTATCCTGTATTTGTCTTCTCAGTCCTGACTTTTGTGTACAATGTTCTTTGTAAGTGCTAGAGTGAGGGCAAGCGAAGCAGGTCTCTTGTTGCAGGGAAGATGTGACTGAAGAAAATACATGCAAGGTCTTCAGCAAATAAAGTAAATAGGGAAAATCCTAGTAAGGCTATTTCTTGACCTCAGACCACAGGTACTAGTGTCCCACTGTCCTTGCCAAAGCAGAGTCCCCCTCAAGACTTGATGGGTTAGTTGCTTAAAGTGGCCTGTTTGGAGGTTAGGTTCTGCAGTGAAAACAAGTGAAGTGATGCTTCCTTTGCCTTTTTTTTTTCCCCCTCCCCACCAAAAGAAATAGAATTGTATTCTGCAGGTTTACACAAAAGTGCATGTGTGAATGTAGGAGATAAGTAGGAAGTAAAATAATGCAGCACTACCAACTTTCAGTCTGAGCTGAATTTTACTTTAGTATTTGGCCTTTGCAAAGAACATGAAGCTGATATGTACAGGCTTTCCTGTCATACATATAAATATAGACACAAAGCTATTCAGGTAACTCTGTGCTGGTCTGTCGATTGAAGGGAAGGACCAGTAAGCATAAACTCCAAATTCTCAGGAGAGAAATTGAGCTACTGAGAGGCTGAGACTTGTAACTAGTCAGTCTTACTGCCCATTTTTTTTTTCCTGTGCATGCACACCCAGAATCATAGACCAAAACAGTATCTCCACTGCTTAGCTTGTGGGATAAAGAAAAAAAGTTTTTCTTCATCCCCGCCACATCACTGAAATAGCATCTTTGACCTTCCTGACCATATACTGCTTCCTGGGCAGCTCTGTAGTTTGAACTGGCTACAGAATAGAGCAGAGGCTGCAGCTGTTTACATGTGCAGCATCCCCTCTCAGTCATTTCTCAGTCTGAACTTGCCATTGGAACGCTGACAATTTTCTTAATTTAGGTTCAGCTACAAAAGCAGTGGGAATCAATGGCACAATATGCATTTCTTCCTCATAATTCGTCCCCTCAGCCCCTTTTCCTGGTCTCTTGCATTAGGTGGTTTATAGGGCACTGTAATAGGAGAAGACCATAGGAGAGATTGGGCTGGATCAGTGTTGTAACTTCGCAGGTAGAGAGGTGACAACGTGGGAGGCTTTAGCTGGGGAATGATGTAGCTGTTGATCCTGCAGATGCTGCAGGTGCATTGAAGACCCATGCCATTATACTTCAGAGTAATTACTCACTGTGAAAGTGGACAAGAGACCCTATGTCATTCCTTTTGTACCTGCAAAATACAGATAAAATGACCCAGAAAGCCTGTTGTTTTAAATTAGGAACTGATAGTGCTATCTGCTTTCTGCAAATATCCAGTCGTGTATTGCCTAAGAATACAAGTCTGATAGACTTGCAAAGATACAAATCTGCTTGCTGTAAACAAATTTAAGCTTTCGGGATTGATTTAGTCACCTCTGTCTACTCTGAAGTTCACTGCAACTATTGACGAAAAAAGTCAGGGAAAAGCAGAAAGATGCAAGGAAACTTTAAACTAGTCTTTGACTTCGGCATCTCCTATGTTATTAAACCTCAGCTGAACCCAGAAATTGATATAAGCATTTAATATGCAAGTTGTCTTTAAATAGATATGAATACTGTTTCCTCTAATACACACACACACACAACTCCATCTATAATAGTAAAGGACTGTGTACTTCTTAGATTTGGCTGTAAAAGATTCCCTGAGTTCTGTTTCATGCTACATTGTGTTAATTGCTGGTAGTCTGTTCCCACCTTCTTTTATTAGGATGCAATTCTTCCTTATATGGACATTTGCTTGTAAATTTTTTTTTCTTGGAAGACTGTGAAATTTGTAGGGGGCTTCCAAGAGGCCTTACACCTTGGAACTAAAGCAGGATGCAACAAGAAAAACATCCTGAAACTTTAGTAGGACATCAAAAGAGGAGCTTTCTGGAACTGAGGAAGGAACCTCATTGAAAATTTGCAAATACTTCCAACTGATGGTTAATGCTTCCAAAACTAGAGCTAAAAAAAGAAAACAAACAAAAAAAACCACAAACACAGCATTGTGCTTGTTATGCTATAGTTAGATATAAGCTGGGAACTCTCTTGGGACTCAGTATTTTAACAGTGTAAACTGCATTTCATTGGACTATATTTTAAGTTGCTGAGATTAGAATGTTTTATAAATTTTTGCTTGTGATTATATTTAGGAACTTGTGCAACAGCATCCAGCCATTTCCTGTAATAAGTGGGATGTTTCATGATCATGCCACTGTAGAATTATAAAGCAACAAATCCCATGCATCGGGATACCAGTAGGCACTAGACAGGGTATCATAGGACTGGTACAAGTCTATGAAGAATATCGGTATGACCCTAGAGAAAGGAGTTACTAGTGTGACAAGATGGAGAACTAGATAAAACCAGGCAACTAAACAAACTGTTGTGTTAATAATAATAATAATAACTTTACAATTATGATAAATAAAAAGTTATTTACATATTTTTCCTTGTAGTATACCTGCCCCTTTTAGAAAAAAAGAAAAGACCACAAAGCAAACCTCTAAGCTGCTGTTTTGTTAATGCGAAGGTATCTTAAGTGGAATATTAAAGGAATTGCAGAAGCATTTCTATTTGTGTTATTCCAGGATCTTCACTTCTGGACTAACTGTACTATCAGTATTCTTGTAAATGAAGCTCTGTATCAGTGCCCTTTGGATTCCTACAAATTACTGATAAATATTAAGGATTCATTGCCCTTCCTCTTTTTAGAACCATCTTGATCCAAACTAACAACTTGGATTTTTTTCTCCTCTATGAAATGTTAGTGTTCATTGAAGTATTAAGCATATTTCAGTTCTGAAACATTCATGAACAGTAGCCTTCTGCATGCTTTTTTACTTAGATTTAAATTATTGTGAGCCTCTGCAGGGCTCCAAAGTCTCAATCCTGAATATACATATTAACTAAAAATGCAGAAGCAGTCCAACTTATTTCAACATGGACAAAGTGTTTGTTGAAATAGTGTAGGAATCAAGATTTTATTCTGACAACTGTGAAATATTAATATTCTGTCTCCTGTGAAATATTAAAGGTTATATAGAGTGTACCCTGATTGACTACAATATTGTGGACAGTAGACAAAGCAATTTTGGAATATGAATAAATTCAATAATTGTGACAATTCAATCATTCAATACTCTAAATAACTGTCCAGCATATTAATAAACCACCATTTTATATGTATGCCTTGAAGGCTGTGCCTTCTGTTTGGTTGTGAAACTAATTTTTATTTAAATTGATATTTTAAAAGTATTTTAGCTCATTATATGCATGTGTGGTATTTAAGTATGTTAGTCAGAAGGGTGGGGAAAAGAGTGGCAAGGTTCAAATGCTCTCTTCCACACTTGACTCATTACAGGGTGATTAGAACTGGAAATGACTCACTATCTTTACCAGAAAGTGAGTGCAGATTTTACAAAATATTTTGGTGAATGCAAAATTAAGAAAATATTTATTTAGTGATCTGGGAAGATGGAGAAGAGAAAAAGGCTACAGATTTGCTAATGCTTAACGCTGTCACAATCTAGGCTCCTAACATGGGACCTTGGTATCTTGTCCTGGAGGAAATGTTAGGCCTTTCTCCTTCTGGAATGGAGTTGGGAGAAAGACAAGAAAAGCAGATGGTACTGTGTCCTTTCATTGATAGGAGCAAGGGGGAAGCAGGAAGTTATGATGATACATTTGGGGCTGACATTCTGTCTTTGTAGATTTCTCTACAACTCTTTCCAACAGTATCTGGGAATCTGCAAGAAATAAAGGATGGCAGTGATACCTCTTCCCTTGCTGACAAGAGTTGTGGTAGGGATGACATATGGTATGTTAAGATGAAAACATTGGCCAAGTCGCTTTCATATTCAGTGTGCTTTAGAAACCTTTTCAGCTTAAAAATTTCATTGTGACAGTCTTATCTCAACCTAGGTTGAGAGCGGCTATTTTAACCTTTCCAACACATCTCCTCTAAAACCTTCTATTATTAGATGAATTCTGTTATTTTCTCTAGTATAATGATAATGCATGACTCATAGGAACTTTTTAATAAATATTTAACAAAACAAGTGATAAATTAATACAGAGCAGATATTTATCTAGGTGTTGCTGTCAATTGGGAAATCTAGTGGTTATTTCAGAAGCAGACCAGCAGATGGTGCTCAAAAATTAATTGCAGCATAACTGAGTTGTGATGAAGGTTTCAATTTATTTATTGTTCCTTTTTGTTCTTTATAGAACATAATTAAATGGGAACGTGAACAAGGATGGAAGAACAGAATATCCAGAACTTCCCAGAAATCATTTTCTGAATTCTTGCTGGTTTTACTTCTAACAATAACTACTGGTTTTAATTTCATTATTTATCTTCTTAGATTACTTAATTTTAGTTCATATGTTAACAGTTTTACCTTAAAACTCTATTTTTTTTTTTCTAATCAGACAAAGGTGGTTTACCTTGTAGATTGTAAGGTAATTATAATGACATTTGGAGGGGTGATTGAAGCTGCAGATGATAGTTATTGAATTTTAGGGGAAAAAATAAAATAGGAAAAAATCCTTGCTTGGATAAAGTTGAGCAGCAAAGATATGTCAGTAATCTTAGGAGCCTTGAGAATATTATATACAAAATATTAACCATAAAACATTCTCCAAATCAGAAAATTCAGTGTTAAGTTCATATTCGCCGACGAAGCATCGGCCTGTGTTGAAATAGCGTTACAGCAAACTTAACATGCTCAGCCATGCTGTTAACTCCCAGTCTAAGGCTGTGACAACCTGTTGACGTGCTATATTCTAGGTGCTGTGAATGATATGCCCAGGTACTTTGAAAGTTGGCAGCTTTGCAGTCCCTGCTTTCCTGCATATTTCACTCACAGACACCTTAATAAATACCCACTTCAGTTTATGCAACAGAGTGTGAAAAGGAACCCAGCTTGGGAGTTCTGGTAAAGCGCACCCAAGCTGTATAGTCTGCTTTTAATTAAATGTATTGGCACGTTAATGAAGCTGTTTTGTAAAAAGCTTGACATTGGCAGTAACTGCCTTTAGGTAGCTGTACCGGAAAGAGAGATTTGACAAGGAATCAAAAATGTGACAAATTGTATACTGGTGCTGGCATTTTATGAAGGAAGGATGAATTAACCTGGCCTTTAGTTGGATAGGGATATATAAAGTATATAGGGATATATAGCTTACATATCAATAGAGAGAAATGCAGAACACACAATTTACATTAATTGTGAAGAACATGGCAAGTAACAAATTCTGTCTTACATAAATGACAGGAAAACAGAAGTAGAGTATGCACTACAGTGGAATTTAGGAAGCAAAAATGATACATGTGTACACACACACACAGAGGTATTCTTTGGAAAGTAGGAACAGCAACTGAGAAACAGGAAAAACTTGCAAAGAGGTCGTTTACACAGCATACAAATAAAAAAAAGAGTACCAGTCTTTGTCTCCTGCTGCTAAGCCCGTTTTTGTAGACTTGCTGTAAAAGGTAAACTTTCCATTAGTTTCTCAACAGATGCATGAAGGGAAAATACTGAAGATTTATCTGCTCTCTGTTAGGTTGCATGTAAAAGGAGAGGTGTTAATATAGGGCCTTCAAAAAAGCATTTTCAAATCATCACGGCTCTTGTAATTGCCTGGTAACTCTCAGTACATGGCACACCTGCAGCATCTGTGAGGAGCATCTCTGCATGTAAGGTGTTGTGCTCTGAACTACTGAGGTTGCTGCATTTCCAGAAAAAAAGAAAACTAAATTTCCAAAATATACATTGGGATTCATTTCAAAACTTCTTAAGTGTATATATAATATGATTTTAAGGGACCTTAAATATGGCATAAGAACTTTGATAGACTGAGAATGTCAGGCAAGTCCAAAGCCACACATACAGAGACTGACTGAGTTCCAGTTATGCTGCAAGTGTGAACAGAAAAAGGTTCTGAAACTGCCAGTGTTGCAATAATCCAGTTTGGAAGCTATGTATGCTGTGACATCTCCTTGAACTCAAAACTGATCAAACGGTTTTCTGCTCCTCAGTTCTTATTCTGCTGGCAGCTTAGGCTCCTATATGTAGAACACGTCTCTTTGCTTTCACAAATACAGGGATGAAGCTGTTTGTTCATCTTCTTAGTGAACAGGCAAGCATTGTAGAGATGCATATTGACTTTGACTGCATGCATTACCTGAACTTCCATGGCAGAGTTAAGGGGAAATACAAGCAAGTCATCTGTCTATACAGCTAGAGTCTGTGAATGCAGCAGTAGCTACATTTGGTACTGCATATGAAGTTAGAACTGCAGCTTCTCTGCAGCTTGAAGTCAAGGCCGTTCGTTAGAGTGCATCTACCCCAATGCAAGATGTTCTGGGCATGTTCTTAGGGAAATGTTCAGCAGCTCCTTTGGAAATAACAAGGATGATGGTGACTATTAAAATTAAGCAAGGCCATAGATTTTCTTTGTCATGTTGCCACACTTGCTTGTTTCTGATTTTTAGTACTTTTCTTGCTTTGTTACTCTTGTTGCGTGTGATGTTTACCGCACTCCATATAGTATCCGTCAGTCCTCTTATTCTGGTAAAGACTGTTTAAAAGCCTTGTTTCCTGCTCTGAATGCATAATAGTTGTCAAATGGCTTTATTTGCATTCAGCTTTGGCTAGGGGATGAGATCATTCTTCTCTGAAACTGAGTGCATATATTTGTTTTTGTTGATCTCATCCACAGTAGACTTGGCCAGTTGGAAAACCAGCACGGGTATGCTGAGTTGGAGCTCATGGGGCTGAATGTCACAGAGTTCAGGCACGCTGTCATTGCTGACTGCTATTTTTCTGCGGACATAAGAGATCACTCTGACAGACTCTGAAACCTCTGGGCACGTGGGGGGACAGAGACAGCAGTAGGCTTGGAGCAGGCCTATGTGAGCCTGCATCCTAAGGTGGTTTAACATCTGTTTTGGTAGGATGCTTCTTCAACAGGAAGCAATTTTCACCTGATGGTTGTGGGCTACTTAACATATGGTATCCCCACACTAAGTTTGCCGTCAGGAAAATGCAATGTTGACTACCTCAAAAACTGCCACTTGTAGTGGGGTACTGAGACTTTAGAGAACAGGGCCTTGTCTCTGGACCAGAGGCCAGATGGCACAGAACTGGTTATGTCCACAGTACATATCATTTGGCTTTGTATGTCCCCTGGACAAAATATGGTACTGCCATGGCTCTAGATACAATTTCTGGGTGGGTGAGAGAGAGAGAGAGAAAGAGAGAAAGAGAGAGAGAGAGAGAGAGTTTTTCAGGTCAGAGTATTTAAAATTATATGAAGGCTGTGCAGCAGCTCATAGGACTGGTAAACACTCAGAGTATGTGAAAGAATGCTCTAGTCAAACCGTGCCAGGAGCTTTAAGCAGTATTAGATGAGCAAAGGTGCAGGGTTCAATCTTGCTCCACATTCCTATATAATTCAGCAATATAGATACAGCCCATCTTTATGACTGGGGGAAGAGTCTGTGATAGATTATGAACTGTCTATCAACAATATCAGTTGATGCCACTGCATCATTTACAATTTTCAGACAATGTCATTATAAGCTAATAAGGACCAATATAGCCTTATTTATTTAGTACCTACTTAATAAATAGACAAACTGAAATAAATCCCAGAATTATAGAGGTTTCTTGTTCTACCTGTAGAGGGCGTTCATACTGTTCAGTACATCATTCCTCTCCATTTGACAGTGAATTCAAGGCATTATTTATGGTTATCTCAGTTAAAGGTGAATGAATCAGGAGCTTTGTGATAGTTCTTAGTTTACTGAGCATACCATCCTTCTGTAAAGACTCTGAGAACGTACAGCTGGGTATATATGAACAGCTGAAAAATGTGCTTGTGAGAAGAGTTGTAAGAGATGGTCAGAAATTTTCCCAAGCAAAAATGCCATTTTGCTTGCTGAACTACTTTTTCATTTTAGAAAGTTTTAGAAAGTTAGTACTATTTTTGTTATGAATTTCTAACCCTTTGCATTTTAATAAATTTACTCCACAGAGCTTGCACTGAAGATGCAAAGAGAAACAAAAGTTGCAAATAGGAAAACTTTGGAATTGACATCATGAATTAAGCTGGAGTGTAGAAAGATGATGTTTTATCTTCTACAAACCGAGAAGCTTTAGATGAAATAGATCATTATATCAGGACGATTAAACAAAATATTCTTCAATGTATTTGTTTTAAATTTATTATTAAAGTGATTATTGTTTTCTTGAAGAGGGAGCATGCCCCTTTGGGAGGCTCAGGAAGGATCTCCCCATCCTGGAAGTGGAGAAGGCAAGGAATGTAGACTAGCTGGAAGAACAGGTCTGATAAATGGTAATGCAGGTGCATTGTATCACACAATGGCAACTGCTGAACAAACACTGGCAGAGCAGTGTTAGCCTGCACAAGAGAGGAGCTGAATCACAGGACACTTGAGATCCTCTTTGTGAGGTGCCTAGGGTGGAGATCACTGTTAGAAAATTAGCAGTCTAGAATAGTTGAAAATGTAACTTTAAGAAACAGAAAGGAAAGAGAAGTTTTTGCCTCTTTCTCATCCAAATCAGTCTACCTTTGGGCATTCGCCCTTATTATAAGCCATAAGACAATATTCTGAGGAAGTTGTTATTCATTAAGTCAAAGTGACTGTGAAGTATATCACTGAGAATCCAGGGCACTAGGATGAGGATAAGGTGCTTGTCAGGAAGGTCATCCTTGGCAGCAGCTGCATCTGTATTGCAGAACACATTATCGCTAGAACTATCTATTGCAAAGGGAGGTTATAGCTCTGTGAATAATTCTTCTTCTAAAGGCTCAGTTTCCTTTCATGTAATAATCCAGCACATATTCATGAAACTGAGAGTGACTGAACGCTGTGTTCCAACTTCTAAGTGCCTGACAGCTCTCCCCTTGGATGCATATATTTCTGTAGTCTCTTTATACTGTCATAGGCTGCTTGACACACAGTTTTCTCCTCTGAACTCTCATCAGCTTTCTGACAGAGCTTATTGATTATTCCTTAGTGGAACTTACATAATAAATATTTGAGTGCAATCACTGCAGATGGTGTGCTAAGACTTGCTGCTCTCAATCATATTTCATATACAGAGGCCTTTCTGCTTATTCACACTTCCAGTAAAATAGTTTGAGCCTTAACAATTTGAAAAGTCAGTGGGGTTACAATGATTGCCAGGTGCAAGAAACTCAGGAAAGTTTTTCTTGCTGGCAGATAGAGATCTTTCTGTAGCATCCCCCTTCCTTATAATGGGATCTACAATATTGCAGTAATTAGGCTTATGATGTTTAGTACATGTACCTACGCATGGAAATGCAGACAATACTTTTAGGTCTGCCAGGTCAGATGTTGCTACAGAGATTAAGTTGCAATAGTTACCTGACTTTTTTATGCCTCTGGGTAGAGGTAGGGTGGATGGGAGGTGTTGGAACTTGCTACTTGTTTTAAAGTTGGCAGGGGATTCTAACCATCTCATTATTCCTCTTTTCTGTTTCATGTACTGCAGATTAAACACAAGTACTATTCAAGCAGGGCCTGCTGTTGAGGTAGATCCTGAAGCAGACACGGAGTGAAATTTCTAACAAGTGGGAAAAGGTGTTACCACCCCCTTCTTTTACCCCCAGTTACATGGTAACAATCATAAAAAGTTTAACATTTGGATTATAATTCAACCATTCCCAATAGGTCTCATTTTTTGTCATGCCTGTTATCTTACATTGAGACCAGACTTAAAAGATGTTGAGATGACTTTTACAGATCAGTAAAATCACTGTGTTCTTTCATTGGACAAGGTGAAACAGTCAATAATCTCTGGAAAGTATATTTGGTCTTGGTGAGACTTCTCATGTAGAAATGATAAGCTGTATGCAAAAACTAGAACAGTCAGGTTCTGAGATTTTCCTGTAATTTCCAGCATGCCTTTTTTCATAGCTTGCTTTTACCAACCACTAATTTTCTCCTTCAATAAATTAAATCCTTTCTGTTAAACTGTAACTGAAGTAGGCTGTTTGCAAATGAAATGCTACAGTTCTAATCAGATTGCTCTCTACTATGGCATTTTGCAATGTGTGATACTCGGCTATCTGGTGCAACCTGGAGAAGTCTCTGGAAAGGCAGGTTTGCTGGATAAACACAGGGAGTAAGCTGTGTTGCGCAGAAGGGTTTAAGTAGTATTATTTCACTTTCTTCTGTAAATTCTGTAAAATTTTACTGAAGAAACAACACAATTTTTGTGACTCCTTGACTCTTAGAATACATCACCTTCACTTTTATTGTTTGCTTTGTTTTCAACAGAACATGTTGCTTAGTCTCATTTGCAATTCATAAGCATCATATTAACAGAATAAATATTCGGTTATTCAAGTTAACTATCAGTGGTTTAAATCTTTAAACTACTGTTTACTTTTTGTCAGCTACAAATGTATTCTGTAACAGATATAATTTTCATAATGAAAGGCTAAAAATATTTTCTTGAAAAACAGGGACAAAAATAATCTAATTTCATATTCAGTAACTCCAACCAAAAATTAGAGTAGTCTTGGTAGCTGGAAACTTAGTTGTCTCTGCCATTTCAGTTTGAAGGACCTAAATTCAGATTCACTGCCTCAGGTTTACATCAGAATGATAGTTGCTTGATGAAGCTGCATCACTCTGCTTCTGTTCTCTTCATACAGTAAGACAGTAACAAAGCTGATCTGACTCAGTTGATCAGAGTCATGGGCGTGCACACCTTGAGGAGTATCAGCATTTACATTAAACTCTCTGACTCTTGACCAAGAATGAAATAGTTGCAAAATTCATACTGTGCTTTTTTAATGCATTCTGCATGTTTTTCATCAGTGGCATGTGAATTGAAAAAAGTGGCTTGGAAAAGTTTAAAAGAAGTAGTTTATTTGCTAGAAGTGATGACAAATGGTTAGATATCTAGCTTAGTAGTCAATCTGATCTAGAGAGAACTGAGCAACTTGGGGTTTAAACCCTCACTATGCAAGGTTAACCATCTTTCCAGCCCAAGACCATTATTTTTTACTTGTCATGAAATTTCCTGTACATTCAGTTATGGTTAACCATGTCATCTAGCCTTGCTGGACACTTTTATCTCTTGGTTCTCTTCCTTTCATCTCAGTCTTCATATTTTATACTGAAAAATATAATGTTTCCTTTTAATGCTGATAATCACAATCTATGTTTTAAAACAATTTCCTTCTGCCTTCACAGGAATCTATCTCCTGAGCTGCTGTGCGCTTTTATCTCCCTGTCCTTTTTCATTCACTTTAAGTGTTCCAAAAAATTTCTGACCTTCAGCCAAGGATTTTCTAAAGTGCATCTTGAATTTCTTAAAACAGGTTATGCTGTAGGGTTCTGTCTGTAAAGTCAAGAGAGAAGAGTTGGTTCACTTGAAAAACAGTTGTGTGCCTTAACCCAAATTGATACCAGGTTGACCAGAGTCTACAGCTGCTCATTTCTCAAATGCAGTTTCAGAAGCAGCAAAATCAAAAAAGTACAAAACATCTAGGGTAACTCTGTATTTCCCTTTGTTTTCTCCTGCTTCTGCATCTGGGCAGCTACGCACTGTTTCAATCTTTTCTCTTTAATTGTTTGGCCTAAATAGACTCTGATGCTTTTAATTAGCGTATACATGCGTATCTTTGTGAATCTTAGCCTGGAATGAAGCCAGAGAACTTGTATCTGACTATAATGGCCTGACTTTTAAGGTCCAGCCAGGTGAATAAGCATTTACTACCCTGCTAGGGAGAGAGAAAACATCTCATTTTCCCTATGCCATCACTTTCACACACACTGGCCTTAGAGTTGCTAATAAAGCCGTTTGTCATGGCCGCTTTACATTGAGCTTCTGAAGTCAGTACTCAAGCCATTCAGCAGAGCTGTAATTTACCTTGTAACACCACCAAACTGCCTTTGCCAGCTCATTGAATGCCTAATGCATGAAAGGTGTGGTGCGTTACAATGAAAAAAGTAATACTGAAGGCAAAATCTTGAAATAATAATTATAGTAGGTTCAAAGAAACCACAGACATGTATAATACGCCTTTACTTTTATTAAAAATGAGGCCTTTCTCTTTTAAAGTCAGACATGCAAATATAAAGAACCTCAGAATGTGAGAATGGTCTTTCTATGTCAGACCAAAGGTCTTATCTAGCCTGGTATCCTGTCTCAAACAATGTCCAAAAATGGATGTTGAGGGAGTACTATAAATGAAGGAAAGCATATGTAACTTCCACAAATATCCCTATTGTGGAGCAATCTGTTCTTCAGGAACTTCCTGAGCCAGGGATGGTTCTTTGTGTTGAATAACTCTTGATGGATTTCTCTTCCATCAACCTGTCTGGTCTTCTCCAGGAAGAGATAGGGAAGATAAAAATGGCACTCTTCATTTTCTATCCTTTATTCCTGGGAAAAGCATTGGCCCCATTCCACAAAGTCAGAATAGCTATGATACTGTTATAGCAGCTGAGTGGCCTGAGGCTCCAGTATACAAAGATGATGGGAATTTCACATGTGACAGAAACGAGTGACACTGGAGCTACACATGGGTCATGGAGTGGGGCTGACTGATGCATTCACACTCTTTTGTTCTATTTAGTTTTGTTTATTCTAAAGGAAAAGGTTAAAAATAATTCTACCTTTAATGAGCTATTTAACAGCTGAATCTTCAGATCTTTTAATTGTGCAATTGTATTGCTATGCAAAAAACATTGCACAGTCTTCTAAATCTGGTCTAATGCCCAAGTCAAATTGGCTGAGCTAAGGGCATTTCTGTTTGTTGGTTCTGTGTGGAGCATTCCAAGCTCTAGCCTAGCTTGTTCCCTTTTTAAAATTTTACTTTATTTTTAATGAAAATATCTGGACAATTTCTTGCAACATTTGTCTCTGATTAGTACACAGTACTTAACTAGGGTGAATTAATAGATGTTAATGTACAGTAAAAGGCAATATAAACAGCTACAGGTAAACATAATAATTAGCATGTGAGAATTCTGTGCCTTATTAGATTTGTTTTTTATGCCACAGTACGCAGAACAAAACCAAACATTGTTTAGTCTTTTTTTCCTCTTGACTGTGTCAAGATATGAACAAAACTTTCCAAGCCGTGCTATACTGAGTAGGCAGTAAGCAGTGACTTTAGTGTAGCAATTTGGAGGGAGGGAATAATGAACCAACAGTGACTTTGATGCCAGAAGAATGCTTTCCATGGTGTATGGACATAATACCTCAATTAAAAAAATAGGAAAACTAGTGCTAGTAAATGTTTCATACATTTCTTAAATAAAATTAAACTTAACTGAAACTTAACTGCTTACATTAGAAGCATTTCAAGATGCTGAATTTTATCAAACACCACAGTTTGATAAATCAATAGCAAATATGTATGCACAAGTTATATTCTTATGCAACATACACAAAGGTTAAATATCTTTCTCAGTCCATGTCACCATGGACTTACTGTTTTGTGTGAGAATCCTTTGCTGTTTAATTACCATCTTTATGATATTTATTTGGTATACGTACTGGTGCACACATACCAGAGAATATACTTGTGCTACCCTTGAGCTAGCCTGTCCTGTGTACTACTACTACGGTAGCCAAAGAGATGCAGGAGTTAGCTTCAACATTCTCCAGGAAACCTGGCTCTGAAAATGAGTTGTTAGCCCCTGCTGAGCTTCACACAGCTGCTGGTTTCAAACTGTCCTTGACATGCCTGCTCAAGCTGCATTGACTACATATAGGTGCTCGCTAATAAGGTAATTCTGCAAGAAGACATTGGCAAACTGCAGAAAACAAAGAGTCAAAGCTGGGAAGCTGAAATGACTTGAAATTATTTATGCAAATTCTCAATTTTGGATCAGTAGTAATTTCAGCTGAAGACCTCAAAGAATTTCTGCAGCCAATGTTTCAACTCCCCCATATGAGGCAAATACTAGATGTTAAGCCAAATTCAGCAGTACACAGCCTTGAGCTCCCGTCCATGTTCATTCTTGCTTCTTATAATCATAGCGATAAATGATATAGTTGGAAAATGTGTTTGAAAAGGTTGTGGGAATTATCACAGCTGTTAAACTCTGCCAGGTACTCTAACTAAAACTTTTATATAAGTTTCTGCTCATGACTTTTATTCAAACATTTATTGGAAAAAAAAAAAATCCAGCTTTGTGAAACTTTAGAGGACTAATAATGGCTAGATCAAGGAAGTGACACATGTGCCTACAGTGTGACTTCAGCAGAACTTAGTGCAGTGTGGTGTTCTTGAAACTGTGCCCATCTGAAGAAGGGTTGAGCATTTTTTTCAACAAATAGAGTTCTCCAGGTCCCTAGAATTCAATGTATGTGCATAGGTGACTGGAGTTACCTTGGCTTTGTCTGCAGTGAACATCTCAGTACCATCTTGTGTTTAGTTACTTCCTTCGGAGCCCTGCTGGGGAGTCCATTGCAGGAGTGGGTCCCTAACGCATACCTGGGTAAGCATCGCGCACAGAGCCGTGTGGCTGCTCCTGTTAGTGTTCCAGGAGAGGAGGGCCTCTCCCCTCTCTCCTCCCGAAGTTTGTCTAGTCATAGCACAAGTTTCATAACATCTCAGAGTACGGGGTATTTAAGTCCATCTGCATGCTTCAAAGGCATCTAAACGTAGGGCACTGGATTCTACCAAAATGTATGCAACACCTTGGAGGATGTTCAGAAAGCATGAGCCCTGTAGAGTTACCCAGGCTAGTTCTGAGTGAGCTAGCTAGGGTAGTGAGAGATATGAATTTGTGCAGCGTACTGCTACTCTTGTGCTAATGTATCCTGCTTTCAGGACCTAAGATAACTCCTCTACTTATAGCTTATTTATGCTATATACCTTTTCTGCATCTCTATTGAAGAAATTCCCAACTCTCTTTTGAATCTAAGTGTATTTTCTCATAGAAAAAGATTGTTCCTTGTAGTGTTATTTTATGATATAGTAAGGCTTAAATTAATGCATTACTAATCACTTGAACAAATATTATGAATGTAATTTTTTTTTCCAAAGGTGTTTTTCTTCGTAAATATTTTTTAGTGTTTAGACTTTACAGACTTTGAGGATTTTTGCACAGCATACTTTCCTAATTATATATGAATATTCACTATTTGTACATTTACTGCATGATGACAATTTAGTGAACTTGTAGTTTCTTCTAAACTCTAGGTAAGCTTAACATTTAAATTCACTCTCATCTGTCCTTCATTGCAACTATTTTGGTTAACGTGATTTGAAAGCATTAAACAAAGCTGTTTTAAAAAAATAATTAACATTGCAACAGGATACTTCAGGGCATATGTGATTCTTATATCACTCAACACTCCACATCATCTGAAGCTTTCTAATATTACTCAAGTGCAAATTTACTCCACCTCTCTAACTGTTATTTAATGCATTCTCAAAAATACTGATCAACAAAATAACTTATAAATCATGACATGTAATATGGTAAAATACTCACCTTGACCCAAAAGCAAAAATAAAACACTAGCAGAGTAAAACCATAATGGTAGCAATGGGAATGCATCATAGTATCATGTTAATCTTAAATGTGCCCCAACAGGACAACGCATCTCTAAGAAAGTAAATGCCTGTAATGAACACTTTAGGAGCAAAATATATTTTAGACTGTATTAATGAAAGAAATTTTCTTGGATCTGACCCTGCATTTACTATTATATATGGAGTAGCAGCTACTGGGAAAGCTCTCTAAAAAGCAAAAGTGACTTAGTTCTGTACCTGACAGTATACAGGGTATCTTTTTGTACTCTTAGTTTTTGGCAAGTTCATCATCAGGCCAAAGCATTAAACAGACAACTGCATTGCTTACAATTTAGAATAAAGTGATCCGTTTCCTTCTCAGGGTGAAATCTGTCTGTGTGTAGATGGCCAACATAGACATGACAAATATACATTACTAAAATATAATATTAAACATGAAGACTAAATTATACTACCTGTGTAATCTTTTTGAGGTTAGCAGAGTCTGTCATGCTTCAGTTGCTGTAATTGGACTCCGCTGGAAAGCAGTGCACCCGTACAAACACAGCCGTGGGGTAATTTTAATATTACCTTGGGTTACATAGATAGGACAGTTCTAACTTGAAATATTTTCAACTTTTCTTATGTAAGAGGTGATAAATCACTCTGTTATATATTCTATTACACTTAAAAAAAAAAAAAAATCAGTAGCCATACCATAAACTACATATAAATCCATCAGCATATTGCATAGGATGCCTTTATGCTCACATGTTTATCAAATCCACGTATCAGTGACCTACTTGGTAAATCGCTGATGCGAATGTTGAGCCTACTCATTTTAAAATCAGTTTTATAATTTTCCAAGTACTTACAAACATAGGATCTACCCAGGCAGCTGCCTTTTAGTATTATCATCCATTTTTTTTTAAGATTATCTGCTGATGAAAGTAGAGAATACAACGAGTTGTGATATAAAACTGTGCTATTCCCAGTCATGCTGTTACCTAGCTGAGATTTTAGCAAATTGCTTAATCTCTGGGCACCACAGTTACTTAACATGAGAAAAAGATGTAAGGGTTTTAAATTCTTTATGGTGGTAACGTTACTATTTAGAAATGCTTTCAGAGCTCCCTAGAAAAAAGATGTTACCAAAATGCTTACTATACTCTTGAATATTTATAGATGAGATGTGTATAGTATTCCTTAATTAAGCACACAGTTTAGATGGGCACAAAAAACTGTCCCTGTGCCTACAGCAATACTTTCAGTGTCTGTATGCATGTGTGTGCATGCTTCCCAAAACCGCACCCACATGCTGGAATGCAAACACAGAAAAGGCAACTGTTCAACAGGATGCGATGCTAGCTGATTGCCTGCTCTGTAGAAAAAAAAAAATTACATACAGGTTCCGTTTCATTTAAACAAAAGCAAGAGTCATATAACAATTCCTTGTTTTATCATTATACTGTAATGGAAAAAAACTGATTTTTATCATGTCTGGTTAGCAGCGAATAAAACAGCTCAGCTTTCTAACTTATTTTAATTATGCATCATAAAACTAATTTCACAAGGAAAATACCCTTCAATTCCATATTTTACTCCACACCTCTATTGCACAATAATATGCAAAATGACTGTATGATAGTGTGATTTTCTATATACACAACTACAACAAGTGAGCATTCAGATTTTATGCTTAAATCACAAAATACTACTAATATTCTGATATATATGAACAAATTAAAACAGAAAGGCCTTGTAGGTAGACCTTTACAACAGGGAAAATTTTGTAAGACTCCTGTGGTCTATTTAATGCTTCTAATACCTTTCAGTTCAGGCAATAATGGGCATGCCTGTTTGAAAATTACACAGTCTGTTACATTTCTACAGCATCTTTCATCCCAAAATATTTGTACTCCACAGTTCTGGCAACCTCTTGAACAGAGGAGAGCAACCACCAGTACTGTCCTACTGTGTGGATGGAGGCATGGAGATTTTCCCAAAGACATCTAGGACAGCCACTGACTGTTACAAAAAATGCCATGGGATATTTCTGCTTTTTCAGAACAGACAGGACTTTGTTTTTAGTAATTTAACTTGTAGGAAAAACCTATACTTAGTAAGCTGCCTGGAACTCCACATCCCTACCTAAGATAAAGGTTCTCCTTCAAATAGCCATTGGAATTAACAATTACTCACCAGCTGAAGGTTATGCTAACAGTAATCAGAAATGGGTATTAATCTGCAAACATGTATGCTGAAGTATACAATGGCACCAAGTACATTCACTGAGTACAGTGGGTGGCAACGCGTCATATGGATTAATGCTTCTAGCTGAATGATTGTTTTACCTCAATCCATAAACAAAGGATGACATTATTGCAACTGTGCAATTAATAACCTGCCACTTTGTTAACTTCTACAGTGTTATCTCCTCAGATTAGCTTGGAAAAGCTACAGAATTTTTCTTCAAATGCTCTTTTTTTCTTTAAAGTATTCAACTTTAATGAATACTGAATATGGGGAGACATATAATGTATTAATAGCCCAATTATTTGGTACTCCCTGTTGTAGTCTTCTGTTTATAGTGCATGAGAGTTACATTTGCTTTATATGAGCAACATTTTGAATTCAGGACAAAGTTGTGAACTTTATCAAAACAGAAAAATAAAAATAGAGTTTGGATCCATCAACAACTTTTGAAACACAAACACAAAACTGATTTTCTATTGTTAAAAAAAGAAAGTGCCATATGAGTCCAGATTTTGTTTTTGAAAGCTCAGATCCCTAGGACAAATGGTATCTCCACTATCTCAGAAAACCAACTATTTAAAGTGCAGTCATCATAAAGCTGTCACTGCAGAACATGGCCTGCAGGCACTCAAGTTTAGAGCCTGCAGTGTTTCTAGTGATCAGCATTTCAGGCGTGCTTAGTTGACAACCAAGCTTTGAATAAGAGTAGTGGTAGTGTAAAAAGGTAAGTATAACCTTTCCCTTCATAAGTGAGATTAGCATTACTGGCTGAACTGCTTTTTTAGATAATTCCCCAGTCTCTATTGGAAATTGCCATTGCTGGCATTTTTTTTTTTTTAATTTTTATTTTTTAGGTTATTTCCCTGATGTCAATTGTCACTTCTCTCCCTGGCATTGTTGAGTTTCTGTTATTAACCCGTGTGAGCTATTCAATAGCTTGCAGTCTTCATTCGGGATTGGTACTTGCTCAAAGAATTAGACTGTAGCATATAGTGGTTTTCAGATGAGATTTTAAAGAGAATAGTACAACAGTTTCTTATCTGTTGGTGGTCCAGCAAAGTGTATTAGAAGGGATAACAACACCACACTATTTTAACTAATGTATAATCAGCTGTGATGGTCTTCAGTTCAAACAGCGCTATGGTGTTGAATCATCTCACCTTTGCAACATGGGAGTTCAATTAGTATTTAGAAGATGGAGTCACTTAACGCTTTTGCCAGAAAAGTAGCTGGTTAGAAAGATAAAGTTCTTTCATACTTAAAGTAAGGCTATGCTCTGAATACCAAGAGTTACCCTGCCCTTTCTGCAGGAACAGTCAACATACAAAGGAATTACTTCTCAGCCTTCATGCTAACCTAGAAAGTGGCCAAACAATTTGAAGAGCATCAGAAAAGAAAGAGTGGACTGTCAAAAGAGAAAAAGGATCAGAGGCTTACCTTAAGGTCATCACTGGGATTGTTCTTGAGATTCTTATGATTGATCAGTTTGTTGAACTCTTTGAAAATTGAGCCATGGAAAATCCACCTGACTCATCGGTGCTTTTTTGGTTTTTGAAACTTACACAGATTAATGGGGTGTGCCTGATAATGGCATGTGGTTATTCAGGCTGTGAACAACCTCTAGAGTCTGTCAAAACAGGCAGTTTCAGGTTATTTAATCTTTATTGAAGAAGCAGAAAACAAGCAGAATAAAATCTTTATTGAAGAAGCACGGTAGAAGTGAGAAGGGCATCTGGGGAGAAGCAAAACGTTATTAAAGTACAATACATTATACTATATACTGTATCATACTGGACAGTGCTTATATTGTGCATATTAACATAGAAGGGCCAATTATAACATTTCTCCTAGATATTGAATCTTAGAACTAGCGAGTAAAATGACAATTATACTTCAATGTCACGGTCTGCTTTTTCCTTATGGGGAAAAATATATATATAATCGCTTTGTTGCTGGCTATTTTTCTACTTGTGCTAAGCACTGGCCAAAATATTTTCCGACTAAAGAGCTGTATTTTACTGTGCATCTCCTGATCGCACGGCGTGACAGCGGCGCGGCTGGAAGGGTGCTGCGTGCTGACCCGGTTAGGTGGCACATCGTGCCAGGTCTGCTCGCTAGATGGTCGCAAAGGAGCAGCCGGTCACACAGAAAAGACTGAAGCGCCGTCACGCTCAAGGAGCAAACCGCAGGTCTGGAAGGCTGGAACCTCTCCTCGCGCCGCTTGTTTCCGTCACTCGGGCAGGTCACGCTGTGCTCCAGCCCCGGGCAGCGCCAGGGCAAGGCTGGGGGCAGCTGCCGGGAAACCTCAGCGCGCACCCCGGGACAAGCGCCCGGCACCGAGCGACCCGTCTCGGGTGAGCGGGCCAGGGCGCTTCGCCCCTGGCGGGGGCGGTGGGGCCCGAAGCCGGGACGACACGGGCTGCGACCGCCGCCTCGGCCCGGCCCGGCGGG
>VXAA01006941.1:1330813-1366357 GCA_013399115.1 Anseranas semipalmata | reverse complement strand
AAAAAAAAAAAAAAGACTGTGGGTGGTATCCAGCATCTTGACCACAGTTTTCCTGCTGTTGCAGGAAAGTAGTGCTGTACCCCTAGTATAAATAAATTTTTATATCAACAAGTAGATTTCACTAGCTGACATAGGCTTTTACTGTGAAGTGTTGCCAGCAAATATGCCATTAAGCTATTGGAGCAAATTTGGAGTTTGGTAAACAAAAGATTTATTTCCTTTGAAATACGAGAATGCACATTGATGTGTGCCTGTTAATTTGGTTCTAATCAGTCTGTGATAACTTTATATGATCTTATTCACATTTAAAGCTATACGTTTACTTTCAAAATAGCAGTTTCTGACCTGCCTTACTGAAGCAAAAAAAACCATTGTTTTGTCCCTTTCTTTTTGTGTGTCTAATGAAAACATGCTTAGGAGCTACGGCTGCTCTCCCCGGGCTGAAGATGGAGACAGCTGTAGCTAGGGGGCTCGAGGGGGGAGGCAGAGCTAAACTGCGCTGTGCTTAGGGTACTGCCAGAAATGCTCCTCAAGCATGCCTTCGTGCTCCCATTCCCTGGCTGTTCGGCCCAGTGAATATACTTCAGTTTTTAATAAGAAGAACAGGAGAGAAATCTTTTCACATGGGTAGGGCTGCCTTTGAGGAAGAGAGAGATGTGAACATTTTCAGAAAAAAAGAAAGGAAATATAACTTCTCTGTTGTGTGTCTTTGCTTGAGTACAACTGTTGAGTTCTTTTATCAAATAATTTCAATCAGATTACGGATCTCTAGAGACATCAGCTGTGGTTCAGTGTTGAAGAGCATCTGGCATCAAGCTTAAAATGCTGCTTTGAGCTCTCTTCCTCTCTTGTAGCTTGTCAGATGAGCCAGTTCACAACATGGCCGCAGGCTTGCTGGAGCATAAATGGAGGTCCTGCAGGGTGTGGAGTGTGGGATGGGGCAGAAGGTGCAGCGCTAACTTGAAGCCAAGCGTTCTGTTGCCAAGCCACGGCACCAGGTTGGAGCGGGGCGGTGGAGTGTCCAAGCTTGCTCAGTTTGGTGTAGTTCAGGTTCGACCTGAAACTACATTTTCAATGAATTAGCCGTTGCTATTGGTCTGTATATTACTTTATCGTATACAGATATTTATGGATAAATGCAAGACCTTTGTGCTTGCGGTATTAAATGGTAGCACTATCTAGAATGAGAATTTTAGGCTGGCGTGAGTCTAACAGGCAGTCCAGTCTTAGATGTGCTCTGTGCTCTCTCTCTTACACTGAGGAGTTTAAGATAAATAGTTAACTCTTTTTTTTTTTTTCTCACTCCCATGACCCTGGTGAAGAACGACTAGTTGAGAAATAACAAAATGGAAAGAACTTTAAGAACTTGTGACCGTGGAGTTTGCTGGATGTTTGAAACAGGGAGTTAACCACTTTGTGGGTGGATCCCCATCAGGAGCCACTTGAATGTTCTTCATTCCAGGATGTAGCTTACCATCTGAATTCTAAATGTATACGTAATACTTGTTGAGGTGATCATGTTGTTTTCTTTAATGTATCTACCTTAACCAAGGCAGCATCAAATAGTTGTGTGACACAGTGGTGCCATGAATCGAATGTCGTTGCATTTAATGGTTGGTTTGGTAACTCAAACCTGGTCAAGTCTGAAGTCATAGCTGAGCATTCAGTGGTAATGTTCCCTGTTGGAGTGTGTTGCTGTGGGAATGAGATCAAGGAAGCATTAGGGGGTTAAGGAATGTGGATTCTAGAGTGAAAAAATGCGTGGGAGGGTAATGCACAAATAGAGAAATCAGCAGTTTATTTCAAAGCTTTGTCCAAGCATGATGGTATCCATGAAAAGGAAAAGTGAGAGCTAGTCATTAGTGAGATTTAAAAAGCATGTGAGGGAAAAAGTGCTTTGGAGTGGAAGGTGGGTTTCAGTGTTACCTTATGCTCGGTTCTTTTTTTTCTATTGTTACTGGATGTTTTTGTTAACTTTAAGAGAGACAACAGTGTTTACGTAAACCTGAAGATCACTGTTTATGTTACATAGTAGCACCTGGGTTGGGTGGAAGAAAAGAGCCCACTGTAGGGGACCAAAAGCTTAGATCCCAGATGAAACTGCAGATCTTCACAGGGTTCCTGTCACCTGACAGGTAAATTAACTTGCTAGGAATATTTTAAGCTTAGAAACAAATGGTTTCTGCTGTAATCTGGCAACATCTACATAGGCCTCCCTTCATGAAGTCCAGTACTGCTTCTGGCTTTCTTGACTGAAGCTCAGAAGAAAGTTCGTAAGTGTGCAAGCTTTTCTAGCTTGACTGCTGTAGTTTCTGGCTGCCACTGTTGTAATTTTGTGCTGCTGGCAAGTCCCAATTACCCCTACAGCCATTGGAGTTGCAACAATGTTAGCACCTGTTCAGCTAAATATTTCTTTTTTCTAGAAATTAACAAGTCAGTATGATGAGCTGCTCTGTTAATGGAGTGGATACGAGGAATGCTGGGTGGTTTTTTTTTTATGGCTGCTTGCAAGTTAAAACAGATCTGAATGTGCACTTTCCTTTTCACCTGGCTCTCACTAAGAAAGTTCAGGGCTGACCTGCTGTTAAGACTGACTCTGACTTAAGTTCACACAGCTGCCTGCTGTTTGAGAAAGGGTTGCTCCTTACTGTGGGTATTTACTGTCACTGTACGGTGCTCTAAAACTCAGCGAGTTGACGTCAAGGCATTCGAGGGTGACAAGAAGCCGAGATGTTGGCTCCTAGACTCCTGTAGAGTTCTGTGGCCATGCCCAGCTTTAGCACAATGAAGAGGAAACTCTGACTGTGCAGCGTGCGACAATGGGGAGTTCAAGAGGGGAAAAAAAACCAACACTGTTTGAGCTGTAACAGGCAATTAAAAACTTGGTTTCACCTGAATTCTCTCCTAAATTAAGGTCTCTCAATTAAAAATGCAACTCTGTGCATGAAAGTAAACTTTTCATTAACTGGGGTTCAGATAGATTCATTCTGACTTAAAATCTGCATGGTGATGGACAAGTAGAGAAATGTGCATTTTTTTCATAGTTTAAGAAACTTTTTTCTTCCTGCACCAGCAGTGCAATACCATGGGAATCTTTACCAAACTAAGAGTTCCTGGATTTGTTTTTTATTTGCTTGGAGATTATCCAGTTCAAAAGGGGCACATAGGTTTGTGTGTATCTTTTGGTGGTTGTAAATGATCAAAGAGATGTGGGTGGTTGAAGGATGGGTCCCTAATCTATCTATGAAATGTCTCCCTGGGGAGCTTGTGTATATGTTGACTGCTCTGCAAGACTAAGGTTGTCAGGATTGCTATTTTCAGTTAAAGAAAATAGAGCACATGAATATTTTTGGCTAGATGTGAGCTTTCTTCTGTGAGAAAACATTGGCTTTGTTGTTGGAAGCCTTGATTCAACAAAGGTTTCAACTGAAGAAATAGGTTCCTAGTTGTACTTTCTTAGCTGTACTTTAAAAATAGTTTCTGCAAATTTATTTGACTTGTGTTGTTCACCTCTCTTCTAGAAATATGCTACATGGTTTGGAAAATGTAGCTCAATCTTATTTAAATAACATACGTATGAAAATGAACCTCTCCCCCTCCCCAAATGGTGTAAATGATTAATCTGCGCTAAATAATAAATGCTGTGAGCTTGAATTTTTCTCAAGTACCAATGATCATACAGTTTCTGTTCTTTGCCCTGCATCTTTCCTATAAAGTAATACTGTTTGAATTCCAAAAAACACTTCATCTCAAAATAATGACATTCTAAACGTGTATTTGGCTTTATAATCGAGTCCCTTTTCACTTTGATTTCTGACAAGAAACCAGGGCAAATGAAAAGAACAGGATTTTTAAAACCAAAATGAAGAAATTCTGTTCAGAAAATTATTTTCCCTCTTTGATATTTTATCTGACTTTCATTTCAGACTTTCGGATATGTTTTCTCCCACAGACTGGGGCTCTGTACATGAACGTGTAGCAGCTTTTACACATTTTGCTATGGGGAGGCTGAAGTATCTCTTTCAGTTTTCCCTATAATATGAACAGTTTATTGACAAAGTCATTAAAAATAGAGTTTTTGTATTGGTGGATGGTGTACTTCCATGTCTCCTCCCCACTCAATTCTAACTGCAAACTGCATAAGCAGTTTGGCAAATTCCTTAGAGGTTAAGGTACAGAACAAAACCCTTTATGTGGCGTGAAGTGCTTGCCTGCAGATCGTTCTGTGTCCTGCTGTGAAGTTAAATACCCGTACTTCTGAGTTCTTCCTAGTTCTGTGGTGTCCTCTCCCCAGACCCCTATGCGTGGCAGCACACTGTGCTTGGCAGTCCTGGGGTGACTTGCAGCTTCCCCAGCTGTTCGAGCCCCACTAGGATCTTGTAGGGTCTCCTGGGCTAGTGCCTGTTCTGTGTCATTCAGCAGCAGAGTGCTTCTACCTGCAGAGCTGCAGATGCATGCGTCTTATTACTGCCCAGATACTGTTAATCTGTAGGTAACAGGGTAATTAGAAGGGCAATAGGAAAAAATACAGTGTGGCAAGTTTGGTTCTTGTCATTTGGTATTTTACCAAGTGTTTGAGTATCATTGCATCGCTCTTGACCTTTGTAGAACCTAGCACAGTTCTTGTTTACTGTCAGACTGGACTGACAGAACAGCTGGATGTTGTGGTGCAGGTAGGAGGTAATCTGCTGAGGTATCTGTTTAAAAATTCTTGTGACAACAATGTTGAAAGCATTTTTTACTTGGGAGGAACAATGGTTTTGTCTCTGTATCTAGTAGTAAAAAAAAAAATGGAGCCAAAGTGTCTTGTTAGATATGTAGTTGGGAAAAATGTTTACAGCCCATCATTCTGGGATGTAACCCCTTCAGGCAAAAATAAAGTATATCTTCACTACTACTGCGGACTTAAACCTTTTGTTCTTTTCATAAAAAATGCATGTTGTTCAGAATTAAATGCAAAATCATTCTGGCTTTGAGGGCATAGAAACTATTGGCAGTGATGAATGTTTTCTTGGTTCTTCAGTTTGTAAGACAAACAAGAAGTTAGCTAGTTGATGACCATTGTGTAGTAAGCAGGTTCCAGAGATGGAATTTCTGATGATTTTCAGAAGTTTGTGTGAATTCAGAAATTCATGCTGTGGCAGAAATCTGGGCTTTGACTTTATTTTATTTTATTTTTTTAAATTTGATTCTTCAAAAATCAAGAACAACTATGTGTTGAAAGTCGTCCCTAGGTTCCCATGCTTTCATTCTTTAACAGTCATTGCTTTCTTCATCTACTCTGTGAAGTCTCCAGACATAAACTTTTCTGTATCCTCTGCTGATCTCTGACTCATGGTCTCTCACTTCCACTTGCCTGCAATTTTCATCCTCTCATTCCACCCACGTTACAAAGTAGCCTCACTAATTCCATCCTTGGTGACATCCCTGAGCTATTTTTACCTCATTCAGTTTTTAAAGTACTCACTTCTTGGGGAAAGTCCTGTTTTGTTGAATCTTAAATGTACTGCTGCTTTTCTAAAAGCTTTTATCATAGGTCATACGTAGGAACTTGGAATTGTAACACTTAATTCCTAAAACACAACTGTTAAGGTGCCTTTAAACATTTGGAAGATAAAGTGGTCTTTCCCCATCTGTTTTGTTGGTGGCAGATGCTCTTGAAGACAACTGTTTGTTTGTTTGTTTTTGGTTAGGGGTGGGGTAGGGATATTCATTCCCCTGATTACATTCTAATATTTTGCAATGTATGACCCTGACCTTACTCTTTTCCTTAGAGTCCTTCTGCGTTTAGCTTTTTGGAGTCTGTGTGCAGTTTTTATTTTATTTTGAGATTTAGGAAGGACTGGCCTTTCAGCTTGGTCCTTCCGTCGGTATTTTTTTTTTCCTGTGTCCCATTCTGCCTGTGTCTGATATCTTGTCCTCTGACTTCATCCTTCATCTGAGGTGTCAATTTTTTCTCCCAGGTGATATGTGCAGGGATCAGTTTAATTTTGAAATTAAACTAACTTTTCATGTTTTGTTTTTGATTGTTCTCCTGCAGTGTAGGGCACATCTCCCCCCTACCCCCAGGTGTAGTGGCAATAGTCTCAACGCACCAGGTAATACTCGTTCACTTCTATAGAAAAGCAAGGTGAAAATGCAGAAGGTGTGGAAAACCATAGCATTTTATAAGCACTCCTTCATAGCTGATTGCTAATGGTGAGGAGAATAGGAGAGAATCTGAAGCAGCTTATTTTGGAAAAGTAATAAGGATCTGACATCACTGTCTGAACTGTTGGAATCTCTGCCTTGTTTCTAAGCATCTTTCTTTGACTGTCTTCATATTTCCACTGCCCAAACACTTACAAACTTTCCAGTCTTCCTCCCAAAATACACTGCTGCAGTGCTTTTTCATCCATAAATCTCAAATGACTAAAGGGAGAGGAGGGAAATGCAATGAATCGTAAATGTTAAGTGAAAACTTCAAAATATAAAATGACTTAATCTAGAGAATAAAAAAAAGGGGGATTTGGTGCCATGATAGTTTTAGAACTATTCAAACAAATCAATCAGTTCTTATTTGTTTTCTGGTGGCTTTTAAGATACTGCTTATAAGTGTCGTCCTCTTCCCCCCCCCTCCCCCCTTTTACTCACCAAAAAATTTTCCTGGATTCTGTAGCTCCAATATGTAAAACTTGCAGCCAATGGGTTTACAAGATTTTTTTTTTTTCTCTTTAAAGACTGCTTGCCAGGACTTTAATCCAGAATAAGTTTTTATGGTAGAATTGAGAATGTTTGGAAATAATGACATATGATGTAAATGCTGAAACTTCATCCTATGCAGTGCCAACCAGTATTTCATACATGTGTTGACTGTAGATGGAGATTGAAGAAATTGCTCGGTACCCTCAATGGTCTCATGGAAAGATCCATGTGGTGTCAGTGAAAGCTCTGCCCCTCTTCAGAAGAGACAGATGTGCTATGATATTTTTATGATCTTCAACAGGTGATCAGACATCTCTTTCAGTCTCAGCTTTATCTGAGAGAATTAAGTTATAATTCTGGTCCCAGTTTAGTTGATAATAATCATAAACTGTTTTTATGATTTCTAGATGAATAAAGGGAAGCGTTAGGGCAAGAGAAGCTGCAATATTTGCTTGCACTGGAAAAAACGCTACTGCTGCTTGTATATGGAGATTAGATGTTAGTGATTGGTTTAAAGTGTTTAGGGCTAAAGCTTGAAATTCCATTTGAGAGGTCTCTGAGACAAAGTACTTTCTCCTTGTCCTTGTTTAAAGCATTTCTATAATGCATGAGGCCATATATTAAAAAAAAAAAAAAAAGACTACGTTTTTGTCTTGTGGATCTACTGTAATTAAACACTTATCTGAGAAACCTCAGATCCTGCGTGATGTCTCCACTAGAGAGGAACTTCAGGATTTTCCTTCACGTTTCCTGAATGCAATCTGTCCGTTCTCTGACAAGCTGATGTGGCCTCTTCCTGCTTATGGTGCACAGATCTGTAGTAGGAAACGAAGTGCCCAGTGAATTGTTTATTTTGTAAACAAATGTTTGTCAGAGCCTCTTGGAAGAACTTCAGATAGAAATACCCTTGAAAAATCCTACCCTAATTAACTGAGAATTGTACAGTTCAGGTGCCAACAGCATATACTCAGAAAGGAAAAATGGTTGTGTAACTAAAGAATTCTTCTCTTACATGTAAACAGGAGGTCCAAGATTAGATATAATCACTTAAAGATTCAATAAAAACCAGTGAGATCAGGACAGCTCTACAGTTACTGGCCTTTCCCACACCCTGTCAGATCAAGCTTCACATCTCAGTCAGGCACTGAGAATGAGGGTTTCCTTCAGTCAGTTTGTGGAGTCATGTGAATAAGTGCCCAACATGGTAGAAAGATCTCCACTCTGTTGATAAACAATAGGAAGAGAGAGCTGAAACGTGTCAAAACTTTAGCTGAAATTGTGAAAATGCAGTCCTTAAGCTCCACCCTTTTTAAAAACTCTTGGCTTCTGACAGTAATGTCAGATCTGTCAGCAGGTGTGAATCATATCCTTAAACTGACTGTACCAGTGAGTCTTACTGTGTTCATCTGTGGCTTTGATTAACAAATGTTTTCAGTTAAATTGATTTGGAGATCTGGCACAGGCTATGGAGATTCATTCTCCCTTCTCCCTTTTCTTCTTGGTAGTAGTGGAATGACTGTCAGGGATGGCATACCTGGCTGTCTCTCATATGGACAGCCTAGGTGGAAGGAAGTTTCAGCATCTTGTTCTGAACTGAATAGATTTACTGCTGCTCTTGAGCTGTTGGAGTAAATTTGGTGTAGCTTCTTTATGTCCTTTTCTTCAGTTAGAAGTCAGTGATGCGCTGTCTGTGATCACACAAGTCTGAGGTAATTCCCTTTTTAAGTTAGGCAAGGTTTTTATTGCTTTTTGGTCCTTTTTTCCTTGCATATATTTACCTTAGGATATTCTTTTAATTTGGTGATGTTTTTGAAATGTCAGTTTTGAAGTTCTGGCTCCAAAGAGAGGCTTTCTTCTTCATACTAGCTGCAGTATGGTGGTGACTTCATGTCCATGTAATAAAAATGACAAAAATTGTGGTCATTTTTGTTTTAGGTGTGTCAGAAGAACAGTCAGATGGCCATTAGCCACAACTTGAATCTCTTGCCTGATAGGAAGCTGGAGTTCTTTCCACAGATGCCTTTGGGCAGTGTTCAAAACCCAACCCTTTTTATTGGAAGAGAGAAAGCATGGCAGTTAGGAGAGGCTGATGGGTTTTAGGCTGCTGGCACGTAATTTTACTTGGTAGAGAGAGAGTAAATGGAGTTTTCATTTGAATTTTAGCTGTCTCTTTCTGCTTCTATAATCTATGTAGTTAGCTGCCCATCAACTTTTTTTCCAGATTGATACTGCTGTTTTTCAGCATGCTAACTTTAGTCTTAAAACAATATTCATTCTGCTTTTGATCAGATTCTGTGAAGCGCTGATCTGCTATAGGTAGTTTGGGGGAATTAGGACAAATCTTGGAGAGATTTTAGCAAATGAACTGTTTGCAGCTGGTTCCTGACCTAGCTCCTACCACTAAGGACAAGAGTAGAAGCTCTGGTGTAGGTGATGTTCTGATCTACACACCTTCTTGTCACTGAAGCTTCTATTGCTGTAGCTGTGTTGGTGGTAATTTTGCCCATCCTTCCGTCTTCGCCCCTACCCCCGGCCTTTTTTGGGCCAGCATAGACAAATTCAAAGTTCTCTAGTGCTCTTGAATGTCAGGATCTTCAGCTTCTAATTAAGAAGCTTGCCCTGCATTGGTATTCCTAATTGCATTTCTGCTTCCACTGTTGTTCTGCTGGCATGCTGTTTACCCATTGCTTGTACATGAATCAGTTTAAAAAAAAAAAAAAGATAATTTGTAGATATAGCTAGCAATGCATTCCTCATTTTATTAGTTTTTAGTGAATTGCTTCACTAAATGAAGTGAAAACTTCTAAAACTGTTTTGAACGGGTGCGGTGGTTAACAGTTAAGCCCTCGTGGTACTTCTATTTCTAAAGGGTGACAGCATGCAAGTGGAATGTTCATGAGTTATTGCATGTGCACAGAGTATGAGCGTGTAAATCATGTACAAAATGCTACTTGGCTAGTTTCTTCGTGGGTAGGAATGCGAAAATGACTGGAATTCTGACAGGATTCTGACTTGTGTGATAATACAGAATTATTAAATATTTTAAGTAATCAGAGAGGTATCTAATAAAAATGCTGTATTCTTTTAGATGTTTTACTGAGATTCTTTGTTATATTCAGAGAAAATTTCTAAATTCAGGGAAAATTTACAGAGGTGGTTTCAAATCTCAAGAATTTGTGTTTTAAGGGCTTTATGAGGTCCTACAGCTTAGATAGTTTAATCCATATTTCTGTTTTCCTCTGAAAACTGTAAAGTAAGCAAAGTCCTTTTCCTCTGAGTTTTCTTGGGTGTTTTTACATGACTTGTGAGGTGGGAAAAGTGTTTTACTTTTTTTTTAGTTAATATTTATAAACTTGAGTCACATTGTTTCAAAGCACTCGGTATACATCTCTATACTCTATAGATCAGATAGATACCATGTTAGAATTTTCAGAAGTAAAGAGTCAGGAAGATAAAATGCTTGCGAAACTGGAGGGTGCTGTTTCTCATAATGAGAAGGGACTTAGTTATAGGAGCTCTGATAAATGAAGCCTGTAGGCAAACTACCCAGCTGTAGTTTAAGATGAAAACAGGATGTTGGTTGTTTTGCTGGAGAACTACCGTGTAAATCAAAGGATATGCTGTTATTGCTTTGTAAGGAAACTGTACTCCCTTGGAGTGGTTCTGTATATAAAAGAGTGGTAATTGCCATGCTTATCAAGGCCTGGCAGTTCTCCTTTTCCAATTGTGACCTGGTGAAGCCACCTCTGGTGCATGACTTAAAACATTGCCAGTTATTTTAATCCCCTATTCAATAGGACAAACAAAGTGGTTATTTTTATCTATTTATGGTTCCTTAGATTAAACAAATAGAAAACCCCTTTCCTATACTCAGGCCAAGGGTGGTTTAGTAAGGAGGATGTGGATTGTGTCCCCAGTGCCTGTTAAAGCCTGCTGGTTCCAGTTGTGTCACTCAGCCATGTCATCTGGAAGTGGCCAGGTGGCTTTCTCCCCATGCAGGTGTCTCAACTTGCCATCTCTTGACTTTTTTTCCTCTATTTTTTTTTTGTTGTTGTTGTTCAGTAGGCTAAACTGTGTTTTGTTTTTTCGCTTAATTTTTAAAAAAGTGTTTCTGTGCCCCCATTTCACTGAATGTACTGTTCTACTGTTCCTCAACACTAACTAGAATGATATTGCCTTTAATTTTGTTTTATAAGATTAATACTTTGTAGGCTTCTGATCACTATATCCAAACACACTTTCCCTCTTTAGGAAGAAAGTATGTCAAGTTACTGTTCTGGTTTGTTTTCCACCGGATTATTTTTCTCTTTGTGTATGCAGTAGGATAGCTTAGATTGTTATTTAAGAAACATAAGTGAGTGTCTCTTAGGTGGAAGTAGCTGCATCTGGAACAACAGCTAAGTAGACGAATGAAGGTTGGTGTTTCTGTAACATTACAGGCATTTTTACAGCAAAAAAATTGGGACGTCCTCAAGAACAGAACTATTTTGGTAGAGTGATTTTAGCATAGCAGTTTACACGGGTTAACAAAGTGTTGTCGACCTCTTAGTATTTGTACTCGGGTGCAGAGTTGGCCTCCCTGCAGTGAGGGTCCTGACCGGGCGTCGGGTTTGAAACTGGGTGGTGCTGCCGATGCCTGCGCGGTAGAGGAGCAGCGCCCGGTAAGGAAGTGTAAAGGGGGGAGTTGGGAGTCAGCTGTGCAGGGATGCCTTGGAAAGCAGGTACGCCTCACTCGTGAAAGCATCTTGAGGGCTTTACTGTGTAAATGTAATGTTCTTTTAATGTGGATTTTATTTTATAGTGGATTATGAATTCATCTGCCAAGTATATAATTTCCATGAAGTTTAACATTCAGAATGACTTGTCTATTATTTACCAAAGCGCATCTACATTTGCCTGGAGTTTGGTGAGAGAAGGATGTTGTGGGAGCTGTTTAGGCTTGTGTAACAAGTCTTCATAATACCTAAGGAAAAATGTATCTACCATATAATGTTCCAAAAGACATGATAATTTTGTTGTTGAGACTGCAGCACAATTGAAATACCACTTCTTTCAAGGGCTAAATAGTACTGTTATTTTGGAACATTATTCATTATTCATCCAAATTTTCACAGCTGAGAGAACTTGTATTATGTGAAACAAGCTATCTTCCTGGTGTTTGAATTATTTTCTAAATCACACTTATATTGCCACATTATTTGTGTATGCTAGAATACTATTCATGCAAAATTACTGGAGATGAGATGCTCTCAGGGGTTACTTCTTGGAGCGCTGATAAAATAACCAGATTAAAACTGAGATATAACTATATGCCAGTATCGTATGTATTTCTGAAGAAGTAAGGCCTCACTAATCTTTTTCTTTCTGCTTTTTCAGAGGGGTGAGATAGGAGGAAGAAGTCTTCAAATCTTGAACTTGTTTTATCTGTACTAAACAGTTGTGGAATTAAGTCTTTTTGTTGAAACCGCATAAAATTCTGAGATGGAGATCAAATTATATTGGATGTACTTGAGAGAGGACCACACTTCCTGTAGAGATGAGGCTTTTTTGTACAGTTACTGGTGACTGATTTATGGAGGACAGCCTTTTCTAGGTCTAAGAACTAATTTTAGCAGGGGTTCATCAAATAAGGGTAGGTAATGAGGCAAGGTAGGGTAGACCAGTGATTTTTTTGGAAAATGCATACAACTTTTTAGTAGTCTGGCCCTATGGTCATTAAAGATGCATTTCAAATTCCAGCTGTAAATATAAATGCATGGTGTTCTTCAAGAGGCCAGAAGCCTGTGTATCAGGAGGTGTACCATGGAATTCTGCTGATGTGACCTTGTAACTGGTGGATTTGAAAAGTGTTAAGCATTATTTGTAGTGGTCCAGTATTCTGAAGGCCTCTTAATTATACTGCCAGTATTATTTTTCTTAAACAGTCTAATTAATGGGGGATGTTTTCTGGAGTTCTTGTCTCAAGTGTGCACTCAGATCTTGCTGTGCAGGTGATTTTGTACCTTTCATTATGTGTTTTTTTTCCTTTTTCTTTAAATTTTCAAGCAAGTATCACAATTCTTCATCCACAAAACAAATAGCTGTTGCTTTTGATTAGTAACTTAAACCTTGGTAAGTATGTAAATTCCTCAGCGGGGCTCTGGGTTTGTAGAGCTACTTATGTTCCAGTGAGAAATTTTTTGAACAGATTGTTTTGGAACATATGACTTTAAAAAAAAAAATCTTTTTTTCTGCTCTGTACTACATTATCTGTACTGATTTACTCCTTTCCTCCAGGAAACACATTTGCATTAAAGATCCGGTCTTCTGTTTGTTTAGTTCCTGCTGCTTATTGCTTACACGGGGTCCTCTTTGACCTTACAATTAACAGAAAAATGACTGATATCCTGGGAATTAAATCAAGCAGGAATTAAGTACTGGGAGCTGATAAATTCTGATGAACTATCTCACTAATCAAGCTTCTGTTTTCACTTGCAAAGAGCCACAGTAATAGTAATAAAAATAAATAAAAAGTTTGTTTTAAAAAAAAATCATGTTTTTTATAGCATCTCTGGTGCTTTGTGGAAGGCTTTTAATTACAATGGTCAGTGATACCACCGGTTCTTCTTGTTAAATGTTGGCTTTGTCATCAGAAAAAGTTCAAGTTTGTTTGACGAAAGGTACATTAATCTGGCCTGAGCCATTTTTACTCGATCTGTTTTGGCTAGTTGCCTTTTAGGTGCAATATTTGCATTGTATGTTTGCAGTTCATAGTCCCAACTGATATGCCGCAACTTCTATTTCCAATTGGTCTGTTGGTGTAAGGATGCTTGCTTCAATTTATGCAATACTGAAATAGTAGAAAGTGCAAGAGATCACTCAACTTGCTTTTAGCTTTTGCTTCATAAGCACTGTATTTGACCGTGCTAGACGAAGTGAAAAGTGGCAGTAAGTATGATAAATCCTAGGTAGCTCTTTTGGGAACTTTGGAACTTGTTTGCTTTTGAATAAAAAACAAGCTTCTGGTTCTTAATTTGCATTTAGTTGCAGAGTGAAAGTCTTATAGTAATTAGGGAAAAACCTGTTAAGTATGAAAGGTGAAAGTCTAGGCTCTAAGGAGCATGGATCTCAGGCAATAAACAAAGGACCAGAATTCATAAAACTGGCCCACCCCAATCATAAGGATGCATTGCTGCTTTTCTGAAGAGGCTGAAAATAAAATGAGTGGTTTTATTATCAACTGCCTTACTGTGCCATAAGGATATGTCATCAGTTTCCAAAACAGCTTGTGGCCCATGTACAGCGGGTTTTTACAAAACAGCTAGAGAACAAGCCTATTCCAACTGGCTTGTGTTGGCTGTAAAACAGGCATTTGCACTACTAATTGAAAAACTTTTTTAGGAATCTGCTAATTAAAAAAAAAAAAAAAAAAAAGCTACAACCACTGGTCTAGATTAGTAGACTTGCTCAGGATTCAAGAATTTAGCTGTAATGTCTTTGTCTATGCACAGCAAATACAAGATGTTTTCTCCTTTATTTGGAACAAATTAACTGGCAGATAGCTGATCTGTGGATAGCAGAAGGCACATGTTGGTGTCCGTCTCTGTGGATTTCTATGAGGGCAGGGTTACAGAATCACCGTGATTTGGGTTAGAGGGAACTATGGGGGGTCACCTTGTGTCAGCTGTGGCTCAAACAAGAGCTAATGTCACAGAATAAGATGTTCAGGACCTTATTCAGTCAGGTTTTGAAAGTCTCCAAGGATAGGAATTTCACAGACTACGGGCAACATGTACTAAGCAGTGAATATTGGACAAACTTGCAAAAGTTATTTCATGGTCCTTCAGAATTGCTAAATTTGGTAAACTGTGCATGAACATCTCATTTTGTGTCTGATTATGAATCACAGTTGGTCTTGTGTGCACCCATGTACTGATGCTGAGATGTGCTTCTGGGGTCACAGGCTGTTTATTTTGTAAAAGATGTGTACTGTGAATTGTTCAGCGAGAGGTCTTAGTTGCTGGTGGGTTAAAGGAGTTTTTTTCTCTTCGATTTACCTGGTTTGGTATGTCTCAGATTTCTGTCCTGACTCTTTGTTCATAATATTTTATTTTGTTCATGCTTTTTAGTTTTGAGCATGGCAGCCATTACTGTACTATCCCAACAGCATGTTTCCACAAACGATGTTTCTCTCTTTTAGAGTATAGCATTAAACGAGTCCAGATTTTTTTTCCTGATCATTCATTTTTGCAAACTGTCTAGCCTGGTGGTGTGCTTTGGCATTAAATAATAGCTTGTGGCTTCTGCAGTGCGAACCCCCATTCCAGAAGCATGCAGTAGCAGCAGGATAACAGGTGCTGGACAGGTGCTTGCACCTTATGTATGGTTGATCTTAAATGTTTTATTTTAATCTTGTTTTGTAGAAGAGGCACAGCCACTAAGTAATCTCTTAATCACATACAGCGAATCCAGTGAAATAAGTGACAATTGAGATCTATTTTGTCTCTTCGTGTTGTATTATATTACTGTGACTTTGTTGGAAATAAAAAAGTCTGGTGAGAGATAAAACTGGCATAACAAAGAATTGAAAGGGTTGATTGCGATGTTGTCTGATTAATGTCACTTTAAATATCAAGGCCTGGTAATGTGGTCTGATTCATACATAACAGTGTTGTGTTTGAAAGAGGGTGCTAAAAAAGGAAGATGATTTCCATCCCTCAAGCTTGCAAAAGTGGGAGTTTCGGATTGGAATTTAGCTATAAAATACTCAGATTTTTCAGAAAGAGCTGCATGGTGGAACAGGATGGGGTACCAAGGCCTGTAGCTGGATACTTCGGCAACTGAGCCTGCATGCACTTTTTCCAAAGTGTAGCAAAGGGACTGGTCTGTCTTGGCAAGCGGCCAGCCTGTTTCAGTTTCTACTGTCTTGAGTATTATATTTTACTTGCATGCTTTAAAAATAGGAGAGAGGACCAGATGTAACGACAGCAAGCCTTAGTATCGGTGAATATATGGAATTGTGTTGCATTGTGCTGATAAAATTAATCTATTCACGAATCCATCCTATTTGTTTGTGGCATATATATAAGTAAGCATAAGTTTTGCAGACAAAAGGATCCAATTGTAAATACTACTGGGGTCTGTGTTTGTGCATTTAACTTGTTCTGTTGATATACATATAACTATGCATACTCATGTACGTATGCTCACTAAATGTTTGAGTTAAGCATTCTCAGATCTTAATCCTACAAGTTCTGTATATTTTCAGGTAGCAATGTTGTATACATTGTCGCTGATGGTAGTTGTCAACAGTAGAAGTAATCCTCCAAAAGTTAAATTAAATCCAAATATGTACTTTCCTTAACACAGCTAAATGTCTTGAATTCCAAATACACAAACCAGTATGCTCAATATACGTACTTTTTCTTCAGCAATTTCTGGTGACAGCCATCTCTGGCCATAGCATGGAGCTTCACATAAGCTCAAGACGAGCAGAAAGATTGCTCTTGCTAGTGTCAGTTTGTGTTCTTGTTCACTTCCAGCTCCCTCACGTAAGAAGTGTGGGAGGGTGGGACTTCCAGCCGGTGTTATACAGCAGGATGTTGCAGTTGTGCCCGCTGTGAGCACGTAGGGACAATTTCCTTTCTTCTTTTTGTTATTTAAAAAAATAAAAGAACGTGACCTGGAGCGGATGACCTGAAGATGAGATTTCACCCCTTTGGTGAAGAAGGTAAGGGCATCTTTTCCTTAACCAGCAATTTAGCTGCATCACTTAGCATCAGTTGTGCTAATAACATGCTGCTGTTTAATTTGGGCTCAAAAAAGAACAATAAAAGGACAGAGAAATTATAGGTAGGCCTAGCTGTAAAGTTTGTCTTGTAATTTTCTCGGAAGCTTATGTCATTATTATAATCCTTGGCCTTTGAGAGCCACCTGGTATCCTCATTAGCTATGTGTGACCACAGAAAGCTAATGGTATATTTTTAAAGGCTGCTAGATCATACTTAAACTTATGGACCTAGTCTGCAATGTTACTGTGACAGATGTGGAACAACAGGGTTAAACAAAGATACATCTCCAAACATGCAGAAAATAGAATTATGAGCTTAAATGTGATGGTGAGCTTGGGAAACCGTGTGACTGCACACAGAAATAGAGCGGTGGTACGAAATGTGTTATGAACTGCAATTATTTACCCATGTTAATTTGTGGGAGTTTTTGTTTGGAAAACAGATTCAGCCAGGCTGTTGGTAGTTAGGAGGCATGGTCTAGCAGTTCATCCCATGGTTAGTGGTTGGATCCAGTGAGGTTTTGCAGCCAATTGCTGATCCTTAGATACAGGAGATAGTGAAAGGTTGGTGGACCTTCTGCAGAGGAGGAGGATAGAGGAATCCAGAATCAGTCTGTTTCCTCTGTCTTTACCTACCGTAATCCCTACTTTGACAGGTGAATTTTGGTATCTCCTAGCAGTCAGTCACAGCTTGCTTTGTCCTCTGTACATACCTGAAGTGACAAAAAAGGAACCAAAACATTGTAGCCTATTTTTGTGATCACTATTAGTATGTCTGAATCAATATTAGACCAACTTTGTCTGACAAACATAATTTGTGGCTGTCCCAGCATTTCCAGCATAAACCCACTTATGTATTACGGTAGCTGCAGTTACATGATTACATCTGTTTTCCATGCACATTCACTCCCTAGGTCTACTGAAACTGTTAGAGGTTTTCACATATGCATGCTGCATTTTAAAACTGGCAAGAGTAGAAATCCGGGAATGGAAATAACTTCTTGATCCATTAAGTAATCTTGATAGATGTTACTCCTCTCTCTTTTGAGTGCATGATAGAATAAATTTATTTCCCCTGGAAAAATGCAGAATGTTAGCACAAATTTTAGTCATATGTCAGCAAGAGACAGAGACAAAATTATCAAAACGTGATGGGGCTTCTGCAACATAGTTTTTGGCCTACTCCTGAGAGTGATCTGATGATAATAGTCACCTGTCTGAAGTGCTAAGCTTTTAATTTTGCAGAATTCATGCTCTTGCACTGTTGGGTGAAATAGTAACTTTGCATATGTTTTTCAGCTTATGCTGTCAGACATACCATACATAGCAATACAGATATTTTTGTCTTTTTTTAATCTTGCAGTAATCTGTTGTTCTTCTAGAGGAAGACATTTCTGTTCTAAAAACAAATGACACAGACGCAGCTGTGTAGCCAAGTGACCCAGTGAAAATGAGTTCCCATGATCTATGTGTCTGTACAAGTGATGGGGGACCAGAACTTGTTCTTTGTCCAGTGTCTCAGTTGTGCATGGCCTCAAGAGAATATGTGGCCATGCTCCTTCCACTGTTAACTTTCCGTGGGAATGCCAGAATGTGTCTCAGTGCTGGATAGGAACAGTTGCGTGGGGGGTTTTGTTTTGCTTTGTAAGATGTGTTTTCTTATATCTGAATTCAGAGGGTTGTATGCAAATTTGGGCTACGTATTGATTATGCTTTTGAGGAAGAGTGTGAAGTTCTGTGTGATACTGCAGTTCTTTGTTAGGAGTTGGACATAAATGTTTTGTGTTGCAGTGCCAAAAGCTATGCAGCCATTTAATTTCTGTTCCTTTCATTCTTGAACAAATGCATCTGTTCTAGAATATTTGAAAACATAGGGAACTTCTTGGGCATCTGCATGAATAAGTACATAAGAAGTACCCTAAGTTTAGATATGTAAGATATAAAAACATAGATCTTTTTCTAGCGCTGGTGAGACAGGACTAGGACTGGCAGAATGCTGTCTTTGGTATTTGATTTTTGTGAGATAAAACTGTAGTGAGTGTGTGTGTGACCTCCCATCTAGAACTGAAAAGCTCTGTAAGGCCATATCACAGCCCAAGTGCTGTTCAAGTTACTAGTGACCAACTATGGAAGTGTAAAGCACTGGCTAGCTTTGAAGTTATGATTGTTATGATTAGCAATTTGATGGCATAGGGTTTCTAGTGCCATCCTGAGGCATTATTCCAAACCCCAAAATGCAGAATATGTACAAATTAACTGTGAACACTTCCCTGTAAGAAGGTTAAAAAGCAGAAGGAAAAAAAAACTCAAACAAAAGCATGTTAGTTACTTTCTCTTATGTGTCTCACTATACACTGCTTTCTCAGAGGCCATACTTCTGAGGGTGAGCCTGTTCCTTGATAAGCAAAGTACCTGCCTCCCAAATTTGTACAGTTCCATTTAGCTTTCTGTCAATAATGGTATAGGTGGCAATAGAGGTGGACAGAAGGCCTATCTAAAGAACTATTGGATTGCCTCCGATGTGTCTGTTTTTAACTTAAATAGCTTATTTTATTTAGAATTAATGGAGTTCACTTCCATTGGTTGCATCAGCACCTGACCTTGCTGTGTTACATGTAAACCATATTACAGTGTACAGAACTGAGGAACTGGAAAGTTACTGTATGAAGTGCTGTAAGAACAGTTCAGTGTCTCCAGGCAGGCACTTCAGCAGAAGCACATGTTCTCCAAACCCAAGCAGACAAAATAACAGTAGCTAAATCCCTTCAGAAAAAGTATTTTCCTTTGAGTGTGTGTTTTGCCTTTAATACTTTCCTGTTAAATACTTAATTTTAATAAGTACCAACTCCTAGCACTAAGTTTTTGGTACGAAAATGAATGTATTTTACCATGATTGTTATTGCTAACTTGTTAATATAGTATTTGTCAGGCACATGTCCTGAAATCATTTATTAAAATTTAGAGTGCTCTAGTATAACAGTCAGCAAAATAGGTAAGTAATATGCTCAAATGAAATTTGTATAGCTTTGGAATTCAATACTACTACATAATCTCTTGCCTTATCCAACGCATTATTTTGATTTGGGGCCCGCTAAAGTCACTGCTATGTTGATGTATTTCTTTGCCAATATATTAATGTCATGCTGTCTAATAGCAATAGAATCTCCATATACGAACAGTTTAAGGAATAAGAGGAGCAATGTCATAGCAGAAAGAATGGCTTATGGCTACTTGTCAGTTGAAACAATTACCAATCCCCTCTTGAATTTCCACCTAAGGGAATATATATATATATATATATATATTTTTCCCCCAGAATTTTGCACTCTGGGATAAGAAAAAATGACAGATGAATGGGTATTCTAGTTCATGAAATGATGCAACTGAGCTAAAATATAGCCTTTTGTTTTCATTTATTACTAAAAGCATTGACAAGGAAAACTAATTGTTGCTGATCATACTTCAAAACTGAAAACTTAAAATTATCTTGGACTTCAGGTGATTAATGTGGTTGTGCATGGTCTTATGTTATCTGTTTGCTTAGAATCTACAGAAATATCAGGTTTATACCTTGAAGAAACCTTTTGTCTGAAAGTGGAAAGTAGCTGTTGCAATCCTGGCTGACCTCCAAATCTCCTTTCAATGTCAGTTTATTCACTAAATGAACAGGAATAGCTTTTCTTGTAACCGTTTTTGGCTTTTAACTGGAATGCCCAGAGTTTGGGGGGGGGGGGGACAATTATATATATATTAGACTTTTAAGATAGACTTTTAAGTCCAGCTTTGAAATATTGTTCTCCTAGGTCTTCTATTTTGCATCAAATAGTGTATGATTTTTATACGTGAGAAGTGTTTTAAAGGGATGTGGTAGTATCGATGCAGTATTAAGACCATTTTCACAGATGTTTATTCACTTTCTCAGAAGTTAATATTGTCCTACCTAATGTTTCAGAGACAACTGTTCAGAGAATTTTGCAATCTCAGTATTGATAAAAGGACACGATATGAAGAAAGTGTTATAACTTTTGTATGAAAATGTGCATGTGGTGTGAAAATTTCTGTTAAATTATTTCAAAACTAACTGACAAATCAAAAATGCATGTCAATTCTTAGACCGTCTTTAGAATTTCATTATTTTTGCTTTATGCTCTTAAATACCATTTAATGCATTTACAAAATACCCCAATATCTTTGCAGTAGTGTCTCTCTTAAGATATGATTTATATTCTAGGGATATTTGTTGCTGAACAATATGAAGAAAAAACTAATGAGCCAGTTTACTGTTTTGTACAAATGGGATTAGATGTGATCTGATTTGTTTGGAAAAGAATAAGAAACTAAACAGTTTCAAAATAGAGCCTACCTGCAGTGCCACCCTGTGGCTTTTTTTTTTCATGGTTTTTCTTAAACTAACCAGTTTCTGCTCGTCCTTCATGAGGAAGATTATAAGTGAAGTGTTAAAATGCCCGTATTCCTGGCTGCAGACCTGCTTAGCAAGGATCACACAGCACACTTCTTGGCCTAACTTGTGTGAAGCAGCAGCATCATGTCCTTTCTGAAACCTGCTCTGAGGGAAGAATAGAAGGAGGATTTCTGAGCCATTCATTCATCTTCTGCATCAAATCACTAAGCAATGGCTGTTTTGGTCATTGAAATGGAAAGATCAGGTTGGAGCAGGAAAGCAAAAAATGTGTCCTTTCACAGCAGTAACTTGGAGGAGCGTGTTACCTGGTCTTACCTGCTCCAGCATTGTATCAGTGCTACGTATGTGTGTGCTTTATCTATGGTAGTCAGTTGTGTAGGAAGACGATTTCTTTTCAAAATTAGATTGTCTAGGCAGATTTCTCATGCAGGTAGTTGATCTTATTTTGCATTCAAGACATCTGCATTTTTGTTGACTTTAACTGAAGGATGTCAGTGGACTTTCTTGAAAGCAGTTATGGTTTCAGCAATATGTTGTGCTTTGCCTTGCAGCATTTTAAAGGGTCCAAATCTTAGCAGGGTAAGTACCTGCAGGTTTAAGACTGATTTTCACATATAGTAAGACAGAGTTGAGGATATTTCATAACAGGCGAGCATTTAAGAAGGAACTTGTCAGAGCTTTGCCTGCCATAGGGAGCAGAACCAGTTTTCTTCCTCGTAGCAAGCTTAGCCTTACCCAAACGTCAGGTCGAAAGGCGATGCTTTTCTCTCTCTGTATCTTCACTCAGCCTTGCAGGCTGGGAAGAGAACAGACTGGTTTGTCTCTTCTCTAGGTGGCAGTGCCAACATAACATCGCCCTTCAATGCAGACGCTGCAGTAGCAGTTCCCTAGGTGTGATACCACATCCCACCGCCTGCTTCCAGTATTTATTAGGGGAAGCTGCCCTGCCACTCGGTTGTCCCGGCAGAGCTATTCGCCTAAATTTTTGAGTGTTAAAAATCATTGCTCTTAATATTGTAAGAGTTGCTATTGCAATGCTTTGAATGTGCTTTCAATATTTTCTTGCTGCAGAAGTAGTTACTTTACTGAAATGAGCTATCATAACGTACACTGGGATGCCTTTGGAAGCTTTTATTTTCCTGCCCTTTAATTCTCTGGAACTTCCCACGCATGCATCGCCTGGCTGTGGCTGATCTGGTTGCCTCGGTTTCCTCGCTTCGCAGAGCACCCGCAGCCGGCTGGGTGCGTGGGGCAGGACGGGCGAGCGTGGGGGTGCAGAGTGAGCCCTGGCTGGTGCAGCTGCTGCGCTTCGTCCGCCCGCCCGCCTCCGGGCCCCACGCCTGCGGCCTGGTCTGCTTCCCTAGCAGAAAGTTGAACGGGAGAGCATGGGAAGTACCGAGCTGTGTTTTTAATGTGTACATGCTTCTTCTGATACGCAGGTACTTGCCTTTGGATATGTCTTAATGACAGAAGTTGGTCTCTTGTAGAAAGCTAACGTTTCTTCTGAATTAGCGTATCTTCCTTGCATGGGTGTGAGGCCTGGGGTCTTGGACAGTCTTAAAGCCGGCAGAGGCAGCGGCTGGCCCTGCAGCCCGTACCTGGACGCGGCACTGCGTGCTGCATGGCACTGCACCGTCGTACACAGGGAGAACCACACGTTCGGAGTTAAATACATCTCTTTGGAAGCCTGGCTTTCCAGCCAAACAGCCAACGGTAGAAATGGATGTGAGGGAGAGTAATTGAGAAGTTTTTGGTTACTTATCTTTTTTTAGGAAGCTCATTTGCTCTTTCTACCCCACATCAGGCTTCTGCAGTAGTGGGGGGGTGTAAACTAGAGTCTGTGATTTAAGGTAGTTACTGCAGAATTCACACAGGCTGCAGTAAGTTGTGATATAAGAACAACTTCATTGTACGTTAAATCTTGTTCTTTGTTCAGTGGATGTTTTTTGAATGACTCAAATACAAGTCATGGACAATTCTGATTACTCTTTCTTAAAACGTAAACCAGAACATTGAAATGTACGCATGCATGTACCTTCCTGTGTATCACAGGTCTCAGCTTGAGTCCCTTCTGTATTAGAAGTTTTGGCTAGCAAAATGTCTCGCTTCATTCCCTGGATCAGAAAAAGGTTGCAGTTTTAATTTAAGAAAATACATATAAAAACTTTAATACAGTGTGATTCAAGTTGTGGTAAGATTTCAGCCTTGTGAAGAAAAGCCTGTTTGTGTCTGTGATGGCACTTTATTTCATTGGGAAAGAAAATCCGTGCTAGCTGTTGTGAAGGTGGCATTCATGACTATGCTATATACCCTCTCATATATTTTTAATAGGTACTTTTTGTTTCTGTCTTTAAAATGTAAAGAGTTGTCACATGAGCTCACCTCTAAAACTGTCTTCACCAACTTTTATGAAAAAAATATTTTTTGGTTTTAGAAACAATCTAAAAGGAAAAATATATATAAACCACAGTGTTCATACATCCTGTTCCTTCAGTTCTCTGATATGCTGTGCCTAATTCAGACTTTGATAGAAAAAGAAAATTGCCAGAAATAATCAGCTGCCATAACTGTTTGCCTTTCTGTTGAAAGCTTGCAGAGTTTTCAAGGCTAAAGTAAAACACTGAATCATAAAAAATTTGATGTGCAGTCTGTCTGTGTCTAAGAGTGGATAATACCAGGTGAGGAGACCAAATGTTCTGTGGCTGGTATGTCACTCTACAATAATGTAATTTTTTTTTTTTTTTTGTCAGCACACGAAGACAAGACACCTAGAAAGATTTGTGAACTTACTATAGCATAAGCTACTGGATGAGTAAATATATTCCCTTCTCTCTCTGTCTGCTCCCCCCCACCTCCCCTTTTGGTCCAGCAGAACTCAGCTTCATTAAACCACACTGTTGGCTTTTCTTCTTTCCTCCTGCTTTCATTCATTTTGTTCTTTGCAAGCTTTTTTGTTTGATAGCATTTCAGTATTTGTACTCCACACAAAAGGAAGTGTTTGAATACTTATATAGCCTCTCTAAGTCTTCTCTGAATAGGTAGAAAATTGAGCTGACAGCCCTGCTATGTAAAGAGCTTATAAGAACCTGCTATGTTTTAACATACAGAATTTTGTTAAGCGTCTGTTTCGTACAATTGCACAGATGAGACAGGCTGCACGAGTGGTACAGCACTGTGATGAGCTGTACGCCCATGCAATACGGCGTGTTGTACCTACTTTCTAGAATATCTGGTTTATCTAGTCGTAGTTTCACAGAGCTACTGTTGAGGTAGCACAAAGAGGGTTTATACATTAAGTGGACGTTCCAGCAACATACTAGAGTGGTGGCTGGTGAAACTTGAGCTTTGTCAATTTTCGCCAATGTCTCTTTAGCTTGCAGAAAGTGGTGTGTTTTTTTTTTTTTTTTTTCTCCCCCCTCCACATGTTCACTCTTGGCAGGTTTCTAGGATAATAATGTAGGCTTTCTAAAAATAAAGTAGTAACTTTCCTAATACTATGCATGTGTAATAAAGCTTGAGTATGAGTGCAGCACTTGCATTTCTTCTGAATGTTACTCAGGATTATGGTTTGGAGCAAACAAAACCAAACAAGCTTTTTTTTTTTTTTTGTCAAACTATGATTGTGCAAATAGCACTTTAAGGATGCTAATTTATACCTTTGATTTTCAACTAGTTCGTTGAGACTACCACGTTGTCTCTGCTATGTCTAGAATTAAGTCTGTATTTTGGAACTCTTTTTTCAAACCTTTTTGTTGATTTTGAACTTTCTTCTTTTAAATGCTGGAGAGAATCCCCAAACGTGACTAGCTGCCCATTACAAAAGTCGGTATGGTACACTCCCAGTTTAGTTGACAGTGACGTCGATACCAGAGATACATGCTTATCTGAATTAAGTAGCTTGTGTGCGTGCATATTAAGAAAGAGCACTGTGTTTTTCTTCCTCATTCCTGTCTTTTGGGTAGCAGTGAACCTGGGGCATGTTCCTTCCCATGTGACATCTTTGCAGCTCTGGGTTTTGCTCCCCAGACATCCCTTCGGAATGAGCGCCCTTCTGTAGCTGAAGCTCCTGTGAAACAAACTCATCTGCATTATGTGCTGTCATCGTTAAACAGGAGAGGGCTTTTCAGTACGCAATTCAGTATTGATCCCAGTGCAATTAGGTATTATTTTTCCATCATCTTGTGCTTACTTCACTTTAAGGAAGTACCTGGAATTTGCATGACTAAATACATATCTACAGTTATAAACCTTGTCGTTTATCATCTGATAAGCACACAAACTCAAAAGATTGAGAGAACACCACAAGATATGCTGTTCTGAAGAACTGAGGGTGTTACTGCTGGGTGGTGTTTTTTTCTTAAAGCAGCAGTGTATCACATGTAAACATTCAGAACAAGAAACTTGTTAAACTTCGTATTAAAACTACATCTAAATTCCATATAGCAATGGTGCCATAAAAAGATCTGGCAAAATGCAGACTATTCTGTCAAGAAATAGATGTGACTGTGGAACTTTGATCTGAAAAATTCTGAAATAAAGCATGGGATTTTCCAAAAGAAAAATCACTGTGGGAGCTTTATTTCTCCTGTCAGTTTTTCATTAACTTCCTAGACCCCTGGCAGTGATTTAAGGAAGCACAGTGACTCTGTTTGGAGCTGTATTTCTCAGATCTCCAAAAACATTGAGGTCTTTTTTCAGTTGTGTGTGTTTGGGTACATTTGATTGGTGAATCCCATAGTGACATGTAGTGTTCCAAAAAATCTGCTGTGTGTGGCTTCTGCTTCTGCTGGCTAAGGAAAATAATACCGCTTCAGTTCTCCTCGATGTTGTTTAAGTAAATTGTGAAGAAATGGGAGGGCTCCAGACTCTGACAAAATGTCTTGTACTGACCTTTCAATAATAAGGTGTTTGTTAGAAAATCCAAATTCTTTTTCCCTGCAGTTCTCTGCCATAAGTGAGTTTGGCTGGGGCTGGTCCAAAAGGTATTTTTTTGCATTACAACTTTTAAATAGTTGGATACCGGCTTTCTTTAATTACGCAACTTCAGGCACAAGTCACGTTTTTCACATCACGTTCCTCTCATGACGGTTTGGTAGCAGCTGTCCTCTTTTGAATCCTTAGCACCTGAAAAGGTGGAACAGTTTCCATTGCTCTTTACCTGGTAACTCGGTAAGGTTACTCAGTTTGAACAAGAGTGCCGCATTTTCTCAGTGTAGATGTTTGGTGATTTTTTTTTTTTCCTGTTTTCATTGTTTGACTTCAACATTAAGCAACCTTTGGGAGCTGGCTCTGCCAAGGTACCAGTCTGGCTGTGCCATAGCAGCAGCGTGGGTATGGGTTATCTTCTGGGGCTACGCCTGTTGCACCCAGTGGAGGAGTGACTGGGGCGTGGGTCCGGCTTTCACTCCAGCTTTCATCCTGCAGCGGGAGGAACGCGGTGATGAAGGCGCGCTGGCCTGTGGATTGCCAAGCTCCGGTTGGCTTTTAGCTGTGAAACGTCCACTGCTGTTGTAACCATACTGTTGAAGCTGCAGCAAGTGTTACGCCTGTTTGCCTCTCAGCAACAGCTTCATTTATGGAAACAACCTGAGTACAACATTTGTGGTGATTTGTTTCTTTCCTCTTTCCAGGTCCCAGATGTAGTGAGGTCTTGGTGTACTGCTGTGAGTAGGTCGTGCTCCAAGCTTTTGTGGAGGATTATAAACTGGGATTAAAATAAAAAGGAATTACTAGATCATTAATCAGTGATCTTATTGCAACATTGTAGCAACAGACCAAGAAACGTTCCTGCCTTTTCCCTAGTGTTTGGTTTAATGTGCGTGTGAGCAATTCTTTCAGTGTAAGTTGGTATCTCTAAACGAAAAACAAGTCTTGCTGAAACTTCCCAGAGGCAGCTGAATTTGGCCTGTTCATGGCTTTCCTGCCTACACGCTTTGCTAAATAAAATAATACAGTTGTTTCACAGACAGAGGGAGGGTTATAAAGGTAGCTTCACTGTGACATTAAATCTGTCTTGAGAGCTTTCCCAGAAATATGAATATAGTAATTATATGATTAAACAATAAGGAAACTTTTTGGGTTGTGCACTTCCTGAGGCTATTAACCTAACCACTAATTAACCAACAGGAAATTCCAGACCTGAAAGTTTCATTATTGCTATACTAAACTGTGAATATGTGTGTTAATGAGAATTACATTATAGCCATCTGTATCATGTTTTTAAATTGTGTCAAAGCAGGAAAAACATAATATACCATCTGTTACCTAGCCATAGTAACATACTGCATAAATCAAGTCGACACAAAAAATATTAGAAAAGAAGTCCCCCTATTTGCAACCCCAGTTGTCTCATTTCTTTTATTTTATTTGTAACAACCACTAGTGCCAAGGCAGTACCACTACCGTAGTAATCATAGTAATGACACTTCTGTTTTGTTTTGTTTGCAACTTCTGTGGTATAACTTCAGCGTTCTGGGAGGAAGAGCTGACTTCTTGAAATGATAATTTCTGGGCAGTTGATGACCCCTCAACTTCAGTGTCATATTCTCTCAATTAGGTCTGAATCCCCAAACCCAAGAAGCTGAGGATTGCCTTGCAATTTGCATTTTTTTTTGTTCTTAAGAAAATAAAAAAAAAAAATCTGGATAATATCTGCTAGTATTCTCTCTTTCTCTGAACAGTGAGCATGAATTGAAACATTTCACTATCATCAGACCCTGCAGGTTTTTGCTGTGCCTTTTAGCCCTAATCCTTGTATGCCCTTTTTCATGATTTTTTTTTTTTTCCCTGTATTTTCTTACATTTCTCTATGGAGCTTAATCCTTACAAACTTTTCCAATTTCCTTGATTTGTGGCTTGGAAAAAATTAGAAAAATTCCTCTTTGGGAAGAAAGCTGGCACGGAAGAAAACACTACAACAGCTGTGGGATAGTGAGGCAGATCCTTAGCAATTGAGATGAAATGTGACTCAGCGAGGTATGAAATGCTGCTAATGTTTGCATGTTACCTTTTGTGCTGAGTAGAGAAAAGAGTGATCTTTGATGTGAAAATGAGGGTAACAGGTTGTAATCGAGATAGAGAGGTGGAAGAGTCATGCAGCAGTTTAAGGGAAGTCATGCTGTGGATAGGTAGCCCAAAATATGGGCTTGTCTTTTTGTCCACAGTATATTTTTTGTTTGTTTTGAGTAGACACTCTCATTTTGTCCTTAATTTGCACTGCTTTGGTGAGAGCTCTTAAGTAGTTAGTATTCAAGTTGAATGAACAAAATCCTATTTCTCTGCAGACTGTGACGCAACAAGCACAGTTAGAATAAAATGAGGAACTCTTCAATGTAGCAATATATCTGCTGTGTAAATGTCTTAAGTAACGCCATAGGAATATAGAAAGAACTGAAGTGCTGTGCTGACCAAATGGATGAGGGGAAACCAGCTGATAGTCTTTCTGGTCCTACAGAAGGTTTCTGCTAGTCCATAACCTAGAGACTTTCAAGAAAGCTAAACAACTGTGGCATCTGATGGTAGACTTCGCATGGCTAAATTTGCACAAAAATAAGAACAAAGGTATGAGAAATGGCCAGCTCTGAAAGGAGGCCACCTTGGAGTTCCCCAGGGATCTCTGCTGGCACTTTTAGTTCAATGTATTAATAACCTAGAAAAAAGGCTGAACAGTGAGTTGGCAGTTTGGTGACAGTAAAAAGTCGCTCATGGTAATTAGAGGGGATGCGACTGTGAAGACTTACAGGAGGATTTTACAAAGCCAAGTGACTGCATAATGAAATGAGATGAAATTCACTTTAGATAAATTCAGTAGGAATCAGTTTGTCTTGTGTATTAGTAAAGGAGTAGAGAAGAAAAGAAAAGAGAAGACATGACTCTGCCACTGTATAATAACAATACAGCGCACAATTCTGGTCTCTGTCATCTCCAAAAGGATATAATGGAACTGGAGAAGGTTCAGAGAAGATGAACAGGAATGGTTGAAGGTGTGATATGGTTTTCATATAAGAGAGACATCATGATGTGGCCTCTCTGGTCTTGTGTCCTTACACCTACTGTTTGTACATGCTGACTTGTGTTGCAAGTATTCCAAGTAAGTGAAAAGAGAACATGCAATAGAATTGTTTAATGGTACTGCATAAAGTCCTTGAACCAAGTGTTAAATAACGGAAAAATGATTAAGTCCCACTTAATGTTGAATGATTATACAATTTGTAATGAACTTTCCTTGTTGATGTGTGACTTGCCTAAGAAAAACAAATTTCTTGGTCTGCTTCCAAGCCATTTGGAAGCCTCTATCTATGCTCTCTTCTCCAGTTCTTTTTGATAGAACAAAACTATTTGCCTTTCCCTGGAGACTTGACTGTGTTGATCCATCACAGATGAGATGTCATCTCAGTAGGTACAAAGCAACTGAAGAAATAGAGTATTTAATAAAGCAGGAATTTAATCTGGAAGGATGCCTATTCTTAGCTAGTAATCAAGGTTTCCTGCTATTCTTGCTACTCTCAGACTTTAGTTTCTCATGGATATTACTTAAAAAAAATAATCATAACTATTTCAGGGTTAGATGAAATATCAGATAGTTTAAAAAAAAGTCTTTTGTTTATAACAATAGGGACAATAGGTTCAAGGAGCTTTCGACTGCACAGATACGTCCCTATTGGGTTTTTTAAAAAAGCAGATAATAATTCTGACCAACTTTTCCATATGCAGATATCTGGTACACATCCATTGTGTTTTAACAGCCTAGTAGGCTTTGAGGATGAGAGGGTTATTTTTTCTCTTTTTTCTTAGTATGGAAATGCTCAATGCTATGGTTAATCACAGACAAGCAAATCTGAAGATAACTAGAGATCTAAAAACGAATATTGTGATTTTTTTTTCCCCTCCTGCTCTTGCTAGCCTATGCAAGTCTTCATATCCTTTTGGTCTCAGAAACAACTCTGTGGATTAGAGTGTGTGAAACATCTGTACTAAAGAAGTGTCCTATACAGGCACCTCTTTAGAAGGTGTTTTGTCTCTAGCACTGAAATGTCATTGTATTCAGCAAAATTAGATCGTTTATTTCTTTTGGAGCATACATGCGCAAGAAATAAAATAAAATTCTATGTTTATGAACTGTTCACATGCATTCCCTTTTGCTGCTGAGAGTAGTCAGTTGATGTTTCCTTTTTAGGGAATGCTTGCCAATACAGTGATGCCAAGATGGGTAGTTGAAGTAGAATGTTTTATGGGAAAAATTGGAAGCATTTAAAAATTCTAATTCTAAAGAAATTCTAAGAAAACATGTTAATTCGTTTCCCTTAGGTTTTATTTTCTAATACCCCGTCTAAATTCTTTTGACCAGGTCTTTTAAAATTCTTAACATTTTAGCTTTCACACATGTTCTAGGAACTTGCAAAAAAGGAAAAATAATAGGAGCATTTTTATACTGGTTTGTCATTTAAAAGTTTTGTGCAAATCAACAGCAATAAATGTACAGCTTTATATGTGAAAGCTCTAAGAAGGGAATTGCTAAGGAAATAAGCAGTATATAAAACTTAGTACCACAATATACCAGTAGGACTAAAAAGAAAATCAGACATTATTGTGAATATTAACTGAATATGTCTAGCTACAGCCCTTAGCCCAGGATGGCAATTAATGCTTCCAAGTGGAATTTCCAAATGTTTTGTCCTGTGTAGGACAAGTTGGCCACAGGGAATGTGTTGGCATCTTAGACTACACTGATACCCTGTTTGCACTGGCACTTTTACTGCTGGTGGTCCAAGTCCTGTGAGTCTGGCTGGGTCTGTGTTACTGCTGACCCCAGCTTTTCGAACAATTAGAATTGTTTTGAGTTTTTCTGTTCTTAACATTATTAACTCTCAAAGTTTAGCTGAGCCTGCTGCTTACTTGGAATGCCAGCAAGCATCAAGCCGATAATTAGTTTCATTTAACCTTACATAGGTTGGGCAAAACTGACTTGGATTTCTGTTCTGACGTGGTGGTGAGTGGGTGCTTGTGGCAGGACTTCTCGGGGAAGGAAGGCTGGCTAAGGAGCTGTCAGTGATGTTGGTCACTGCGTGCAGGGCCTCGCACGGATGGTGTCCTCTCCCTGGGGTGGCACACAAGCAGCTTCAGAACACCGTGCAGCCTGATACAGATCTAGAAGCAGTATTTGCTAATGATAGGAACCTGCAGGATGCTACAGCTGATAATAGCGCTTGCCCAAAAGAGTTTGACTGCATTCCTTCCCATTACCCGGGCAGATGTAATAGTAAGCAGTTTTTACATTGCTGTATATGTGGGGTTTGACTTTGAGAAGAGGTAACCGAGTTGAGAATTGTTTTTCAAGCAGCTTGTGTTTTTCTTGACAATGGTGTCAAGCTTCTGTTATTACCCTGCTTCAAACACTGCAAAGTTGTTTTCTTCCCAGATAGCATAAATGTTGTGCTTTTGTGATACTGATTACTCAGGACCTTAAGCTTCAATAATTTTTGTAGGCAGTACTGATGATCAAATTAGTTGGTTTTACAGTTATGTGCCTCTGCTGCGTAACTACTCCACTAATCAGTACAATTTGCTCACCTGAACTGTTTACTCAGGTATCTTACAGATGGAGAAATGGGGAAGGATAAAAAGCGTGGAGGAGGGAAGAGCCCTAATTCTAAAACTTCCCATTAAAGTGGTCTTGCAGAAAGAAAAGGGGCATGGGCGGCAGGATTGGATTCTTTTTATGGTATGAAGCCACAGAAGATACAACAAAGCTACTTAGTACTCTTCTGAATTGGCTGAAGTAGACATGTCAGGATTAATGACTATACAAATCTCTAGATGTACTATATAGGCTGTTTGGTCAGGTGGTGGGATTATAAATAGGTAGGCTTACTGATGTCACCGGTAAAAGAAAGGAATGACAGTGTGCTTGCCATGCACATGCTTGCTCCAGACCTTCTACCTACACATGCTGTTGAAAGAAATTCACTTGATTTTAATGAAGAGAAACCTGTGTTATCTTGGAGGTAAGCAGAAAAGTAGTTTAACCACTTTTAGCTGTTCTTCTTCCCTCTCCTTGTTTAGGTGATCAGCAGAATGGCTTCCAGGTAATACTTACATTATCTTCCTGGGCAGTGTCCTGCTAGCAGCTCTGTTGGTTGATATACATGGGCAAAACTCTGACCCACACAACCGTTCTGGTGGGTGTGAATGGGAATTCTGGAAATGTTTGATGTAAGGTGACAAATATTTTGCAAGACTAAGGATGAAAGTGTTGGTATTTACACAGCATTTCCTTGCTTGTTTGCTTGAACTTGTCTGAACTGCTGTTGTGAAGAAAAATATTTGCCATAATTATGTATCTGTAGCAGCATTTAAGTCTTTGCTCTTGTAGGGAAGGCAGATTCAGGTGTAGGGCAGTACATGAGTTGTCAGAATCCAAACATAGACCTGTAAAAGGAACGAATTTGATGTCTGTAGTGCTGTTTTCAGAGAAAGTATGTAATTCTTCCAGTCCGAGGTACAAAAGCCTTTTTATCCCCTTACTGGCTCAAAGACCAGGGTGAATAAAGACCTGTAAGTTTATCCATGGATGGACTGCTAGAATTTCAGCAGCTTGCTTGTGGGTACAGAATTTGTTCCGTCTCATTTTAAGTTGCAGATTGCCACCTGGAAGTTCAGCTGAGATTATTTTAAATGAGGAATGTTGTATTTTGTGGAGACGGTAAGGCTTTTCTGACTTTGCTTGTCTTTCAGTCTTTCATCTAATTTTTATGTAAAAATTTGTATGGAAGAAAGACACTTCATTAATAAACTTGTAAAAGTTAATGCCTTTGGTGTTTAATATAGCAGACTCCATGCTGTGTATTCATTGAGTATTATACAGCACTTTCATTTCTCATGGAACACATTAAGCATTTTGGTAATACCTAAATAGACTATAAGTGCACAATGCCACCATAAGATGCACTTTGTTTACAGCAAGAAGAAAGAAAGGGTTTGAGAAATCTTGTTCAGCTGAGCTTCTTGTAAAAGTCAGTATGCTTCTGGTGCTGAATCATAATGGTAAAAACTCAGCAGTGAAAAATACCAGGGGCAAACTTGGGAAAGTTGAAAAGGGAAAGGATGTAAATATAGTGTGGTAGCACAGTAGTTAAAGCAAGTTACTCGTCAGCGTAAAGTATAGGAAAGTTTCTCTACGTTCCACAGAGCAGGCTACTGCTGCTGCTAATAGATGGTTTGTTACAAAGGTCAGTAAGAAATAGGTTTTTCCCTTTCCTTTCCTAAAGATTTTTTTCCTACTATATAGCTAAGGCAGAAGCCCTGTACCCTTTTCCAGAAAGGGCAGAGGCTTTCTCATGGAGTCATGGGGCACCCAAACCAGCTTTGGTGTTACCTACCGCGATGCAAGGAGCCAGCTTTCTTCAAAGAAATGTTTTCTTTCCTACCTGTTGCAGGAATGCAGTAATAAATGGATCTGGGGGATTTCGGGTGTGCAGAAGGGAGCTAACAACAGCTCTTGTACATAGATGGGGGTGAGTTTGGGGAAGGACGTTGTAGCATTTATTCGGGGCCCTGAATTGCCAACCAATGAGGGAGCTGAAGTTAAAGGGGACAAAGGGGAGGGAGGCTCCTGCTGCCAGCTCTGGCAAGGTGGCTATGAGAACGGCCGGTCGGGCTGATGCTACGCGGAGAGCTGGGCGAGGACTTGTGGCTGTGCTTCCTATCACCCGTCTCCCACACACCGTGGGAGAGCAGGCTGGGGCTCCAGCAGCAGCACTGGCATTTGAGGAGATGTGAATGCCACCCTGCTCCCAAAGGTAGGGGCTTTCCCACTGCTTTTGGAGGGTGCGGGTGCTGCAGGAGATGCTGTGAAAGATGAGCAGGAGAATCTGGAGGTAGACGGGCACTCACAGCATTTGCTCGTGGTTTTGCAGGGAGTTTGCCTGAGATGTTTGTGGAACTAAAGCTATGTTGTTTGTACATGGCGGGGGAAACCTCTTTATTACATCCTAGCTTTCAGGATAGTAACTAAGTTGAAAAATGAAAGTGCCAAGGTGCTTCTCTTGCAATTTAGTAAAGGTAATGCTTGTTTTGGTAGTTTCCCAGCCTGAACTTTTTCCTCTTTCATTTTCTTTCCTGTAATGAACTCATTTGCTGGGAGAGTTCTGTGTAGTAACTCTCTTGCTCCTCTTCTGTCAGTTTTTCGTGTGTCACATACCATCTGTGTAATTTCTGTAATTTTTTTTAAAGCTTCTTCCTCAGGATAGAAAGCTTTCCCTGCTTCCCAGTCCATGCCAGTGCTAGATAGCATGTCTGTTCTCCAGTTTACTAAACCTTCCTATGTCTTGGTTATGCAAATGTACCAAACATTTTGAAGTTTTACCAAACTATAGGGAGCTGAAGGACCCGGCTGCCCAAAGAAGGCTGCTGGTGGCTGTAGAGCTTTCTGCCAGGGAGAAAGCCTGGTGTGTTCCAACCACCTGCCCAAAAAACAGAAACTGGCTGCGGTTCTTTCCAAAGTCCCATCGCTGTGCTTGGCTCAGTGCTCCCTGTAGAGGTTCTTCAGCTGGCAGAGTGGCACAGTGCGGCTGCACCCAGCCTTTTGTCGCGGCTCAAGGGAAGAGGGGCTAAACCTTGTCTGCCCTGTTGCTGCAGGCCAGTAGCTAGGAAGCTGTGCAGCATTGTTTTAACTGTATTGCCCACCCGCACCCACGCCCACGTACCTATATTTGAGGCATGTGTGTAGGGGAGGAAAAAGGGAAGGGCTTGCGTTAGTTTCTTTCCTGGCTGCTGTGATACCGAGTGGCTCTGCTTTTCTTTTCCTTGCCTTTCCCAGCCTCTAAATCCATCTAGTGCCTGCCTCCAGTGTTACTTCTAAAACAGGATTTTGAACGGCAGAGAAAAGCGGCAGAAGAAAAGCTCGGATAAATTGGCAATTCTTTGCTCTATTGATGTTCAGAATAGTGGCTGAAAAACCCGTGAGCAGAGCTAGGTGTTTCATCTGCAGGCTTTGAAAAGGCAGTGGTGCTGTACCGGCTTTCATGACTAGGAGATAACGGCCAGGAGGGCAGGTTTAGCTTTTGCTCTATTTGAGAGCCCTTAATTGAACTTCTCTTACTGGTCATGGGAGAAGAATATCTGTATAGGCACGCTTTTATAGAAGTTCTTGAAAAAAGATTTGAGTTTGTTCCTAGGGGAGGTAACATACGTTTGCCTGAGTTTTAAATATTTGTTAGATTTATTAGTGTATCAAAGGTTAAGCTCCCTGTTTCAGTTCAAGCTGCTCTTTGTTTTCTTTTCCTGTTTATTCAGCCAGTTATATATTACTCAATCGCTGTTACAGATTTACCGTTTTCTCTTCTCTGCTCTCCTTCCTTTCTGTCAGGCTGTTTTCATAACTGTAAATATAATAAAGGCTAAATGAGTCATATGTAGTTGTAATAGTTTTGAATATCATTCAAGTTTTTTGACTTTTCTTTTGGTACCAAACCTAACTTATTTTTCACATTTGATACTTACATCTATTAGCAACCTTTTCACAAAGTATCTGCTTATTACAGAGGCATGTTGCACATGACATGCCAAATTTGAATTTTGCGTTAGCACTATTTACTTCACAAGTCCAAGTTCTTAACCTCCTTAGAACTAACGCTGTTGGAACTGATTTTCCTCCACATCCCTCCCCCCC
>VXAA01006941.1:1288456-1330783 GCA_013399115.1 Anseranas semipalmata | reverse complement strand
TCCTTTTGAGAAGAAGAAATACTACTTTTGGCACAGCAGAATGTGGTATAAAGGATCGCTTGTGTAAGAACATGTTTTGATAATTCCTTAATAATAATAATAATGTTTATGCTAATTTATAGCATAATGTATTTTTTTTATCCTCCGTTGCCTGCTAGGATTCTGAGCTCTTGGCTGCCTTCCTAGCAGCAGGGCAATTCTTACGCCTAGAGTGGAGCTAACTGTTCTGTTGGATGGCATAAGGTAACACGGAGTCAGCGGCTGTCTGTGCTCAAGAGTCGGGTAGTCTTTCGTGTCTTTTAAGTGACCTTGACAAGGTCATTGTAATGGTAGTTATGGTTTGGCCTTTAGCAGTGATGAACAAATCTTTCATTTTTCTAGGTAATTAAGTATAAATTTAAAACTTATGCTACAGAAATCTATCCTGAAGTTGGTGCCCCTTTAATACTAGGAGGGCCACAATTAAAAACGTGCCTGTGCCATACAGGTTTGTGTTTGTTGCCTCTGAATCTCCCTTTTTCCTTGTAATAGGAGAAAACATTGCATGAATTATGGCTCGAATACAGTCTCTTCTGTTTTCAATACTGCCACTGCCATGGGGACAGACAATCAGACGGGCGAGTGTCTGTTCCAAACGGTCTGCAGGGAACCGAAGGATTCATTTGCTGCTTTCTTGCTTTCAGTGTGAACCAGACGTCCGAAGATTCCATTAAGCTTTCACCTTACTGTCATGGTTACGGTCCCAGTCCTGTGATTTATTTCTCTCTAGGATGAGACTCTTTTTAAAAATTCTTCTCTTCAGAACTCTTAGGGCAGTTAGGGAGGGATTCAATGCATCCCATTGATTAGGAAAATCTTTTCTCAAGCGAGAGCTTTGAAAACACGTCTTCATTCCTGGGATGCCTTATATACTTGGTCTGATTTATTTATGGAAAGGGAGGGGAAAAACAGGTATTTTGGTTTTTTGCTTTCGTTGTAGCAATCATATAAATGTAGGCACAAATAAGAGAACATTTGCAGAGGATTTGTTGCTTGCTGGATCCTCACGGAGTAAAGCCATAGAGATGATCTTGAAAGATCAGTTTATTAATCATATCACCTGTAGCATCACTACTGGCATATCAGCCAGTGTATCAGTTGTACAAGGCATTTTCATTTTAGAACCCTTTATCAATCGCTCATTTCTAGTACCATCTTATTCTTACGTAATATTTTTAAAATACCAGCAATAATTTCCAATATTCATCTCATTTCAGGCTTGTGAATCTGTATAGAAAGTGTGTTGTGAAATGTCTCATTGTCACAAAAGATTTACAAGATTTTCATGGTTGTTCCTCCATCTGGAAATTGGAGTTAAAATGTATTTCTGTACTTCTGTTTTTTTTGTAACTATTGAACTGCCTGCTAGACATAATATCTATACAATATAACCTGAGAATCTCCCCCTAATAGCTGAGTGGATGAGTTTGGAACCTGAAAGCTCACATTTATCTGTGGAGCAGATACAGCAAATATTTTTCCCTCATTTTGTCCTATACATATCATAAGCCTGGCTTGAAGGGATAACCTCCCAAGAATGGATAGTGCCTGCCTCTCATTGATCCATACCTTGATCTTAATATCCAGCTGGTGCTTTTATAGTAGAAATAAAGACAGAGACTGTGTATCAAACAGTGATATTGATCTAGAGATGAAAGTCTAGTATCAAGGCCGATAGGCACATTATATAGATGCCATGAGATACAGTACAGCAGATACTTGAGCTGCTTAATTTTAAGGGTAAATACTACAGTACCTTAAAAGTAACCTTTTCTGCAGCATTTCTGCTAAACCAAATTTTGTGTAGAAATCTGAATCACAAGAACAAAGCAGTGCAGAGGGTGTTTCTCTACATGTGTAACTTAACTTTTGATTTATTGAACTGAAACTTTAAGCGATTGGAAAAAAATCTAGAATTTTTTTCAAGTAACTTGCTAGAAGTGTGTATGTATAGAGGTAGGATGCCACAAACAGCAGTGAAAGGCAGTGAAGAAGTAGTGTAGATAGTTACAGGTGATGATTGCACTTCCATTTTCTGAGTGTAATAGCTGCTGGGGGGGATCACTAGAAGCTTATAAATAAATTAGCCTTCTCTTATTGTGAGTTTGTTTTTCTGAGAAGAGTGGAGTTCAGTGGAGCAGTCTGAAGCAAAGGACTTGCAGTCCTTGCTTTTCTGTCAACTTCAGAGTTGAAGCCAGGATGAGAATGGGTGAATCCAAGATGAGAAAGATAAGTCTCTCTGAAAACAAGGAAAACAGATTGTGTTGTGGTATGAAATAAATATAATTTTAAAGATGTGCTGGCAGGTGGACTCATCATCAAGTATTGCAAAATATCAAGATGTTTGCTTGCAATAACCCATGTACATATGCTGTTGTATCTATATGTACTATCGTTAGACTCTGACTTTAATAGATGTCATGCAATGTTTCCTCATAATGATGAACAGATAATTTAGGGACTTAGGAATTCTGTCCTTTGCTAATAGCATACAGGGCGACAGAAACTCGCATACAGTAGGACGTCTGGAAGAACTCTTTGCTTTGAGTGAACAGATGCCAGGTTCAGATCATAGACAGAAAGAAGCTTCATATGCACAGAAGGTAAATCCTGTGCTCATACATAGACTGTTCTGCTGTGCTGGTGGTGGGAAGAGAGTGGTCCTGCTTGAGTATTTTCATTGTAGTCATTTCATTTCAGTCATTTCAGTCACAAGGTTACGCAGAGTTGTGCAGGCTTAACAGCAGCTCTGTAACTTCTATAATGAGAGAAGCCATGTGTTCCAGAGTTCCCAGGCTAAAGGAAAAATACTCCACAAGGATTAGACGTGTCCATGCTATTGTAAGTATTCAGATTAAGAACGATATAAATGAAAATTGAGCTGCGTCTCAGTAAAGGACAGAAAAATATCATCCATAATTACACTGCAGATGAAAGTGACACTACTGTAAATTACTCCATTTTTTGTCTTTGATTATGTAATTATCAAGTCCCAAATTAGGAGCTCCAACTTGCAAACTAACTTAAAATGTGGATTACTGAACACCTATGAAATACCCTTTTTTTTAAAAGGGGGTATGTATGCATATGCCCTGGAATATATAGCTGTGATTTTATAAAAGGTAAAGTTTTTTTTATAACTTCAGTCATTTCACAGACTGTAGCAAGCAGAATCAGACAGCAGTGCTGCAGTTGTCACTGAGCTTTTTCCTAGCAAGTAGTGTTTGGTCTGGAAGATGTGCTGCAGTGGTGCTGTGAAATTATAATCCCCAAAGACAGAACTGAATAAACAGCAGCAAAGTTGGTGCTTTCTCTGCTTGTTGTACAAGACAAATTTGTTCTGTGAGTATTAAACATTGAACTGGGAGTGCTTGCAGAGGAAATTAGTGGCTTAAATATTTTGTCTGCCTGTTGCCCAGAACTGATGTATCATTGTAAATGAAACACATTAACGCAGACCTGGACTCTTGTTCAACTGTTCCTTCATTGAGCAGGTGATGTGCAAGGCGGAAATACCCTGCTACTGCTGCGAAGCAGTGGAGCAGCATTAATGTAATAATCAAGAAAATGTTGTTATAGCTGCTTTGAGTGAGAAGTCAAAGGCAAGAAAAGCTCTAGAAGAAGTTTTATAGCAGTGGCCTTTTTCCTCTCATGAGGTGATCTTAGCAGGGCTAGTTGCTTGCTTTTTTTTTTTTTTTTTTTTTACTGCCTTGGGGGGAAAATTAAAAAAAAAAAAAAAAAGTGCTGCTTTTAGTTTTGGCATATATCACTTTGTAAAGTTTGGTATCAAAAAAATCTCTCTGCCCTTCATATAAACATGTGTTCTTAGTGATGCCAGAACAAACTTAAAATTTGATTAACAACCTTAAATCTATCTGTTGTACACTAGTAAGTTTTCATTCTGCTGCATTTCATGAACTTTTTCAATACCTGAGAGCTGACCAATTGCAGGTGAGGTCCCTTATGGCCTTTCCTGTCTTAGGAGATTGCTATGGAAAACTTGAGAGATGGTCCTGATGAGGTTAGAGCCAAAATAATGTCACTGAAAGGGCTGTCAAGCTGTTCTGCATAGTATCTCGTTAATTGTCTTCAAGGTTGGAAGTGAAGTGCTGTAAACATTAATATTCTTTGAAATCAGGAATTGAAGAGGTGGTTGTTTATGCTGTAGCCTTTGGTTGTGTACAAATCTAGCAGATAATTTCCTCTTTTTCTCCATTTTTTGGGGAAAGTGTTCATTATTGAGAGGAAGTGCTGGCAATAAGTGGAATATCCAGGTCACTGTAAGTTCAAGTATTTCTCATTATTTTAATGTGCTTTTTTCTAGTTACTGATAGCTAAAAATACAATGCTTGTAGCTTTCCGACAGGAATTTTTTTTTGAAACTTTGTGGGTTTCATTTTTTAAAGTGTACCATAAAATAAATGCATGCTTTATTTATTTACTGTACACAGACCTTTATTTTAAGAAGGGCTCCCACACATTCAGGTCATTGACACTATTGTTTTTTTGCAAGCAGGAAATATGTTGAGATACAGCAGTGAAACTTCATTCTGTAGAAGTGGGATATGAAGCACATAAAATGTTGACTTTATGGCCTTGCATTTGATTTGAAAAGATGTACTGCTTTTTCTTAACAAAATAATGAAATCTTCTATCTGCATTTTTGCTGAAAGAATGCTTTAACACCCCTCTGGCTGCCTTTTCCAGGCCCAGCAAGAATCAGCAGACAAAGATTACTTTTTTCTACTTTGCTTTAAGCAGTCGATCAGACAGCGATGCCATTCGAGCTGTTGCAGATCAGGAGGTAGCTGGGGTTGTTTGTCTGGTGACAAACAGCGGGGAGCGCGTCCCGTCCCGGGGTGGGCCGGCAGGTCTGCTGTGTGGCACAGAGGGAGGTCGGCTGGTGGGGCTGGGACCTGGGGAAACAAGGAAGCAGTGAGCACCCGCCTTGTATGGGATGCTGCAGCGCAATGTCCAGAGGAGCTTTAATTGACCTGTGGCGTAAATATGGAGTAAATTTCTATTTTAACTCCCTTTCTGTGTGTTGTAGCTAAATAAGCTGTACGTTGATGCTTTCCTTTACTTCTGCAGTAGCCAAGAAAACAGTGTCTGTTTTGGGTTGTTCTAACTCCTTCTGATGTTTACTTTGAAAATTAGTTTATAATAGGTCTGCCTAGCTCCTAGCACATCTGGAAGCCATCCGAAAATGAAAGACACTGTGACTGAGACCATTTACTGAGCACTTTTTTCTGACCTCTAAACTGTTATTTTTTGATTGGAAATTATTCTCTTCATTATGGTTGCATTTTGTCTTACTTAAAATCAAGGGTTTTCTTCTTTTCAGGAGAAGAAACTACCATAACTGCTCTCTCTGTTTTTAATGAAATCATTAAAGAAACAAACTAGCAGCTCTCCCAGTTTACTGAGTACCTGGTAGAGGTGAAGAGGCAAGAGAGAACTGGGCTTTTGTTTGTTGATTGATCTTAATGATGGAAAAGAGTCTGAAATGATGCCATAGACTTGGAGTTACTCGGATGATGCTGGTTTTAGGACTTTGGTGTTTGGATAAAACGGCGTGTGCAGGATGCCTCTGAGAGAAAGCACCTGCGGCCGCCTCTTGCAGGCTACACAGTGTGAAAGAGGAGGGGAGGGACTGCAGGTTAAAGTACTGCTGCAAGTGGATTTCCACCAGCCTGTTGCTGCTTTTGGATTTGCACCTCGAGATGTAATAATGTGTGTGTTAATTGTTCTAACTGCCCAGTAGCAGCTCTGGGACCCTGGGAGCGCAGGGCTTCATTCACCAGTCAGGCAGCCTTTCTTCTGAACAGGTGGAGACATGGGCACCAGAGAAGAAAAAATCCTGTAAGACCAAATGTAACTCGTTTGGGGTGAGGATGAGAGACGAGAGAATTGGTGAAAAATGAAGAAAAATAGAGACATGACATCTGGAAGCAGAAAATGGGAGTATGGGAATACCTCTTGCTTAGTAAGAGGTTGCCAAAAAGTCACTATAATTTCTGAGAACATATCCTTGGAGGTTTTTCCTCCTTTCTGTGGGGCGGGAGATGCAAGCACAACTAGCTGTAAAGAACGCAGAGGCCTGACAGAGGTGGGCAGGTACGCCCTCTTCGCTGGGTGAGCGGAGAGTCGGCCTCGCCAGCCTGCCCAGCCCCACGGGTGTGTGCGCACCGTGAGTGCTCTTCATAAACGCGTGTAGCGTCATCGCTCAGCTACTGCACGCGAGCTTTGGCTACTGTTTTTCCAGTTCTAGCTCCCTGCAGTGTCAGCTGGACGCTGCATAAATAAGGCTGTGTTTTACTGATGCAGACCACGCATTTATTGATGTGTTCATCTTGGGTTAAGCGCTATGTAGTGAGAGTGGAGTTCCAGATGAAATATGAAAGTTCCAGTGAAATAGCATTTGTCTGCTCAATGGAAAACAGAGGCCACTAGCATCTGCAGACAAATCTTCCTGTATCATGTAGTCTTCAAGGATTAAGTCCTGAGCTCAGTTGTGATAAATATCATCTGAAGTCACCTGAAGATGTAAGGATGAGGATGGAAGGTGAAAAGCAGTATTGTTTTGCTTTGGGTGTGGGGGTATGGATTTTTTTATTAGTAACACGTTACACGTGTGTCATTTTTAATATAGTTTTTTCTATAGTTGTATTGATGTTCTTTTTGGCAGTTCTATGAAAGCTAAACTCATACAAAACAAACAAAAAAAAACTAGGCGGGGGAGGAGTAAAAAGCAGTTTGATTCATACCTTTTGCAACATTCACGCAACCCAGAAACAACACCGGTGTGTTGCTGGAGAGACCAAAGTTAAATTGCAGCTAACGCCATGTGTCCTGAATTGTATGCAGAGGGAGGTGTACACCAAAACTAATTTGGAACATGAGCAGAGAGGAGGCATAGGTGTTGATGGTGAATCTTCGTTCAGTGTGTTTGGATGTCTAGGAGCTCTCCTGGTGAGCCTGGAGAGGCTGTGAATAGTTAATTATTCAGCTCGGGGTTCTGAAGTTCAAAACTCCAAGTACTTTCAGAAACTGCTCAGTCATGTGAAGTTTCACTACACAGTCGTCTTTTGCAATGTTGTTCTGGATCTTGTTTGTTCTTCTCTGTAAGTGACTTTAAACTTTGTTTTGCCAAGAAGTTGTGTGTTTCTAATTGTTGTATGCTAGATCTTTTGTGTTAATTCTGTCGGGTAATCCCAGAAGTTGATGTATTTGGTTGTTTTTAAAGTAAACAAACTTTGGTACAACTCCAAGATTTAAATTGCAAACGTATTTTTGGAAACTTGGTGTATTATGTTTTAAATGTATATATAATATATAAAAAATATGTATTTTAGCTTTTAGTGTGTGTGACTTCATTCTAGTCTTTTAAAAAAAAAAGTTTATAAGAAATGAAAAAGTTCTCATGGCCACAGTGTCGGGCTTTTTTCTTCTCGTGATAAAATTCTTAATCATAGTATCTTTTCCTTGTGATTATATCTGTAAAATATTAAAATTGATTTGAATAAAAGAGCATGTTGTACTGTCTGTTGTAGAAAATGAGTCCTGTGCTCAGAATTTACTGTAACGTAAACAGATTGAGATGTAGAGAGTGTTCCTTTTGTACCATTTGTTTTTTTTTCAGGTTTACAAAGTTTTTTGTTTGTTTTTGTGTGTGTGTGTATGAAATAAGACAGGAAAGAATAGCGAGAAAACAAAAATAGGAAATCAACAGGTGAGGGGAAAATGTGAAAACATATTGCGACTGAAATGTCAAGAAATACTACAACACAGTAGGATTGGTAATACTGCTATTTTATTACTAGATAGAAATAAATAGACTAGAGCTGCTAGGATTTGTTTAAAGGATTTTAATAATCAAAAGAAAAATTTGGGAAGGAAAGGTGTGATTATTCCCGTGTCTGTCTATCCTATATATTAAACAGACAGTGCAATTTGTCTACATTCTGTGTAGTACAGTATTTCTGTTTATACTAATCCAATAAGTCTGTTTGGAGAATGCTCAAATAAGTTCTTGCCTTTGTATAATGCAAAGGAGAGAAAAAGTAATTCATTTACTTTTTTAAGGTATGTTTTTTTTTAAAAAAAAAAAAAAAAACACAACCCTTTTTATTCTGGGCTTGATTATTGGGCTTTTATATTCAAACTTATTACACCAAAAACGAATCAATTTTTATTTGATAGATACTCTAGTTTGTTGTACATTTATCTTCTGTCACCACTGATCGTGTACGTAAAATATTCTCATATTCCTTCCTTGCAGATGTTGATTAAACAGTACAAGTGAAAAGAATTAAGTATGGTTCATTCCTGTCCCGAGACGTGTTAGTTTGACAGTCTGGAATCAAATGTATAAACAGATACTTGACTTTTAATTTTTATCCATTTATTTCAGAAGAAAAGCTAAAGCACCTCCTCCTCCATCTGAAACAAAACCCATTGCTGTTTGTCCATTTGATGACACAGAATCAGCCAACCTCATCATGGAACAGAAGGAGAACGTAATCGATAAAGACATTGAACTGTCAGTGGTCCTGCCAGGAGATGTGATCAAATATACTACAGTTAACGGGAGGTATGTTACACAGAATGACATTTTTGTTTAATTTTCCTTTCCTATTCAAGTTTATGTTGACCTTCATCCACGTTTAAACCACTCAGTAAAATACACAAGTTGTGTAAGTCTGAACATGTTTGGGTAGGTGTGCAAACACATACTTTACCCATTTTTTAGGAAGACTGTTTTTTGAGATGCAGAAGTTTTTTTAAAAAAAAAACAGGATGCATAGCCACACCTGTAGTTCTTTCTAGTCACTGCACATCTCTAGAAAAATACTGGTTTCAGATACATGATCTGAGTTGTCAGATACATGTTTTCCTTGTTAGACCTAAAGATGAGAGATGAGTTCTGCTTCCTGCTCAGCTACAAAGTCACATGTTGAGCATTTGCTCGGTACTACTACCTATAGACGATTGGGAGTCCTAAAAAAGATATCATTTCAGACAAAATCTGTAATGCTGCTAAGAAAGCTTCTAGCTACAGCTTTGGAAAACTTTTTTTTTTTTTTTTATCAAATATGTTTTGCTGAAGCTAGTTTTAATTTGAAATGCATTTTTCAGTCTGCTGATTGGTGATATGGATTGTGCATGTAACTCCCAAGTCACCTCTAGTTCAGAGAGAGTTAGAAATTGACTGGTGAGTTGAAATCATAAATCCTGGGACTTACAATAGTATATTAACGACTGCAGTGGGTTTACGAAGTCCTCTGCAAACCCTGCTGTGGATCAGAGCAGTTAGGATGCCAGTTTGTGCAGGCTGATCCTTTTATTTATTTTTTTTGCCCTGGGTAAAGCAAATGTGGTTACACCTGCCTCACATTTTAATGAGAGATAACTGCTTCTGTGGCTCAAGTCTGTTTGCATGCTTCGTCATTTGCTGGAGCTGATGAGGTCATTTCCTAGATATCAAATACCAGCTTGTTCATCAGAGCTGTGATGGATAAACTTTTGTGGATTATTATATATATATATTTTTTCTCCAGACTACATCTGACTTTTCAGGATAATTTAAATCTGAGGTCATAGTTCTTAAAACAAATATTCTGAAATAATTGGTTACTACTACTACTGTGATGCTTTATGGTGTTCTTGCGAGTGTGTTTACAGCAAGGAATGTTTTTGTCAGAATGGTGCCTTCCTGTATTTTCTAAATTTCTTAAAGATGAGACTCAGTATGGACACTGTCAGACAGTTCTCCCTCCCCCTTTTTTTTCCCCCAGTCCTTTTGTCCGTGCTTGTGAGTATCATGTGCCCTGCTTTGCTCAGAACAAAGTGCCAGAAAGGAATGTTGCATATATCCTCACTCAGTCAAATTACTTTGTATATAATTACTCAGTGTTCGAGATGGGGCTCACAGGCTTACTGGGAAGTGCACACATTTCCCAATCAGTTTTAATATCCCTTGGTTATTTTTTCTTCACCTAAGAGACTGTATGTGATTGATCTCATAAAGGGCGTTCTGGCAAATAACCTGTATTAGCACTCGAGGCTCATTCAGAAGGAGGGGAAATACTGTGCAGGACCTGCAGTTCACCGTGGAATACATTTCAAACCATCTTTTCTTCTGGCTTTGCTTTGTCTTAAAAATCCTATTTTGTGGACAGATAAGCAAGATACCACTGGAAAAGACATAAACAGATAATCTGCTGATTTGTCTCTTTCTTCATAATTGGAGATTAGCAGTTTTAAAGCTTCTGAGGTGAAAAATACCTTTTTAAATCTCATATTAGGAAAAGGAAAACTATGGGTGCTTACATCCATGTGGTGAAATATCATAGTCCACTTTGAGAAACTTCTCCACTGTTCTCAGATGAAGTTGGGTTGGTTTGTTCCCTGATTTGGAATAGTGGATAGCAGGAACTACGTAGAGCAAAGCAAGATGTTGCATAGGTAAATATCCTGAGTGAGCAGTACACAGAAGAAGATCAGAATGAAATCCAAAAGAGGTTTTAGAGAAAAAGATTACAAGAGAGAATAGTTTTGGATCCTTGAGTTGTTTTATGGGTAACTAAAGCCAAAAAAAAAAAAAAAAGACTAAGAAAGAATGGAGGAATAAAATAGCCTGTTCCTCATTTTGGAACTTCTGGCAGAGGATTTGTTGTGGATTCTCTTACTTAACCAATCTGTATACACCAATAAACCAACCTGTATTTTGTAGTAGTTGGTGACAGTGATTCAGTTAATCTGTTCAAAATCGAAGGGGGCATTAGCTTTCTCAGGATTCCTGCAGAGTGTTCTGGACAAATAGTTATTTAAAAAATAAAAATAAAAAATCATGGTAGGATCAACTGGTGTGGAACGAAGGTATGTGGTTCAGAGGAAGGAATTAGTGAAACTATTATTATTATTATAATGTTTTTCTGTGTGAAGTTTTTGAATCTTCTCATTGGTTCTAAATACAGCACAGGACTTAAGATTTTTCTGCAGCCAAAGAAGAAAATCAAAAATAACTTGACAGACTTTCTTGCTTAGCAGCTTGATTGTTTTAAGTTTGTTTTCCCACAAGGAAGAAATGCAGTTTGCGAAAGATTTCTCTAAATGGAATAATTAGTGTCCAGTGTATGTGTCAGTAAATTAACTTAGAGTTTTCAAGAGCCAATATGATAATGACATGCATTGTATTTGGAAATGGTGCATCAGATAATTTTGCAGGGTAGCATGCTTATGGCTTTACAGTTTCAGACACATTTCAGACGGACCTTAGCTTTGCTGAATTTGTTTCCTTAAAGCCCTTTGAGTTTCCATTTGATCCGTTCTCGAGTATTTTCAGTCATTAGGGTATTCCTAACAAACTGTTGGTTTACTCTGTATAGTTAGCTAGTGAATAGCAAGCTTTGTGGTGTTGCCCTACTTTTCAAAATCTATCGTACTTACATTTGTTGGTAACAAATTCTGTGGGTTTTGGTGTTTTTTTCTACTTCTTCATCAAAACAAATGCCTTTTTCTTTTTAGAGAATAGCAGTAATAAACACTTTTGCGAGGAAGGCCAGGGATCTATAGACTTAAGTAATCGGAGATTTATAGAAAGCCCAACTGCCTGTGTGTAAGTTTCACTTTTGGTTGTTTTTTTATTTTTGTTTATCTTCCACCCCTACCTAGTAATACTTCTGGTGGCTGCTGACAGTTTTGTCTGTTCAGTGGTGCTTACCATCGGTCTCATGATGGGAAGACCTTGTCTCTAAGGTTTGATCATGTAAGAATGGCAACTTTCTTCATGTAGCAAGTTTTTGGCTCCTCATTTTTGGAGTGGAATGTAGAAACTTGATGCATTTTTCCTTTCAATACTTGATCCAGTATTTAAAGTGACATCTTTCACAGTTGGTTTTGAACTTAAGTTGCTGTACACATAACATGGGTTGATACATTCTAGGTGAAGGTCATCATTAAACTATCAGGTAGTCGATGTAACAAGGCAGCTATTAGCCACTTGTTGTCATTTAGTCAGGTAGGAATAACCAGAGGAAAATAGGTAAGGAATGGAGCAGTGCAGGTATACTTAAATCTATGATCAGAGATTTCCAGAGCACTAAGTAACGTAATGAAGTTAAAGTGGTTGCAGATAAATAAAAAATATTGAAATTAGATGGAGCGCAAGCAGTTCTAATACTCTGAGCCAGCTGATGGACCCTTCTTAGAGTTTTACTAATATTTATTATGAAAGCTGTTAAACTTCTTGTGATATATTTTTGGTTTCAAACTAAGACAGGGGAGATTTAGGTTGGATATTAGGAGGAATTTTTTCACTCAGAGGGTGGTGAGGCACTGGAACGGGTTGCCCAGAGGGGTTGTGGATGCCCCATCCCTGGAGGCATTCAAGGCCAGGCTGGATGTGGCACTGGGCAGCCTGCTCTAGTAGTTGGCAACCCTGCCCAGAGCCAGGGGGGTTGAAACTAGATGATCTTTAAGGTCCTTTTCAACCCAGGCCATTCTATGATTCTATGATTCTATGATATATGTATTCCTGTACGTGCAGTCTTTGGAGGCTTTAGCAAAAAATAGTTTTACAACTTCTGGAGGATGTGATTACAAAGAGATTGCTTTTCGTATCTTTGTAAGAATATCTAAAGCAGTCGTGGGAGGCAACTTGGCTTCCTACAGAGGGGGGGACTAGTTAGCATCCTCCAGCTGAGCAGGTATTTTTGGAAGTACCAATGGAAAGCAAATTTGCAGAGAATCACTGTTTTCATCTACTAATTTGCATGTACCTGTCGTTTGTGAGCAGCTATATTTCTCATTTACCAGCCTGTTGCGTTTTGTGACTCTGCTTAAGGTGAGGGCTTGCCCCTGTCACTGTGGTGCGTCTCCACAGAACAGCTTTCTGTGATCTTTGCTTGTGAATTCTCATCCTGGTCATCTTCAGCGTTCTTACCTTTCTCCTGCAACCAAAGACCAGAGGGAGGGCAGCTTTTAAGGCTAGTCCGTGTATAAAAATGCACCAGAAAAATGCTGATGGGTAACTTCTTGAATAGGCTGATAACCAGAAAGGTCACCACTAGAAATATTGGCTGCTGTCTTCTCTGGCTCCCTCGTCCCACACCGTCCTGCCCCCAGTGAAACGCAGAAATCGAATGATTTGCATTTACAGCTCCTTTTCCTTTCTTATTAGGGTGAGATGGATGCAGTTGTTTTATTATGGGTTAGAAGTAAGAGAAATAGAGTAGTTCTTCTTCCTTCTAATCGAAGCAGGCTGTGATATATGAGAGCGAATAATTGAAATAAGTTCTCTCCTTTAGCGGTGTGTAGATAAAAGAACAGGTGTGGGGTTTTTTTTGTTTGTTTGTTTGTTTTTCATTTTTTTTTCTTTTTTCCCTGTGCTCAGTGTATTTCTCATGGTATGACTCAGGGTGATATATATCTTCTAGATGAGGGCATGGGAGTTTATTACATTCTTCTATACCTCTTCAGACTATTTGATAGCTGGTTTTTGACACCTTCTGGAGCATTGTTTCTGTATGGTTTTTGGTTTTATTGTTCCTCCTGAGGCAAGTATTCTCTTCTGCCACTTAACCAGGCAGAAGCTTTCTCTGGGGGAGAAAAAGTAACTGGAAGATCAGCGTGTGCACCAGGGTGTCCAGCCCAGCTGCTAGAAATTAGGAGGCAGTTGGCTTAAGGGATGCATAGCCTGTTCTTTAAAATGAATTATTTTCTAGGGTTAATTAAAGGGGGGAAAAAAGCAATATTCACAATAATTTCCAAGCTTCAGTCATTCTTAATTCTTTTTACAGAACTGTGTCATATGAAAAGTGTGTTTTAACTTCCTACTGAATGTATAAATGTATTCACAATCTTTGTCATCTAGGATTCTACTTAGCTTGACTCTTTGTAGATGCTATTTCCACATTTTGTTATGCTACCAGAATACTTTCATCTGTTATGAGATTACATCTAGAATGTAAGATTTCTGGTAAAGCCATAGTAGCCAAACCCTGTATTAATTTTCACTTAGACACTTCATAGCATTTGACTGCTTCACAGACTTTTATTTTCATAATATCCTTGTGAGACAGAGTAGGTGACAGACTTCCATATTTGTAGCTGTACCTGAGAGGTGGAGAGGATGTCAAAGTGAAATGCTCCTTACAAATGATTCTAAAATTATTTAGGAATGACCAGTTCCAGTGATCTGATAATTTTATAACCTTATTTAGTTGCTGTAACATGCAAAGTTCCTGTATTCTCCTTACCTTCAGTCTATGTAACACTTCTGTGATACTTCTGTTTAAATACAGCTTTAATAAATTCATTCCAGTAGCAACTGGGAATGTTCAGCCTACCTTAATGTGCTGTTTTGCATATTTTTCATTGCACTGTGAGACAAAAGGACATACAGTTAGTGATCATGTATGAAAAATTGTTTGACATGCTTCACTCTGAAAAGGACATCTGTTGCATCACACAGAGCTTCTCAAGAAGTGGCATTCAGCTACTGTACTGTGATTTAGCTTCTTCCCCTTCATCTGTGCTAAACACGTGGCTCTTGTTTTGGCTTGGTTAAATGTTTAGTATCATGCTTTGTTTTATAGCCTGTTTAATTATCATCTGTTGTGAGTGCTTCATTTGTCTTTTACAGGAAGCCCATGATGGATTTGCTGATCTTTCTCTGTGCACAATATCATTTGAATCCCTCAAGTTACACCATAGAGTTGGTATCAGCAGAAAATAGCCAGATTAAATTCAAACCTAATACGCCAGTGGGAATGCTTGAAGTGGAAAAGGTGATTATAAAGCCAAAACAAATGGATAAGAAGAAACCTGCTCCAGTTATACCAGAGGTGAGAACTAAAATTATAATGTAAATCACTATTGTGTTCAACAAGTTGAGCTGGTAGCTCAGCCTATTGTTTCAGCTTTCCCCATTGTCTCTCATCCTCTTACCATGCACCCTTGTGAAAAGCTTGGCTCTGTGTTCTTGATAACCTCTTCTTAGAGTAAAACTATCTTAATTGTTACATCAAAAATCTTTGCTACCAAAAGAAACATTACAATATTATTTGAAATCCTGTGCCTTAGTGTCCTTCTGAAAAATTGTGAAGATGAAGTGTGGCTGAGTATAGCCTTCTACAAACTGAAAATCAACAACTTGTAACATCTGTCATGCTGTGTGTGGTTTGTGCATACTTTGTATATTTACATATATATATATATATATATATAAATAATACATATATATATAAATATGATACATACTGTACTTTTTTGTTACTCTGCTTTTTTTTGACGTTTTTTAAATATATGCCCTTAAGAAGGCAGGGGCTTTTAGAAATACTAAAGCAATTTCTGGGAGTTGCCTAAATTTTTTCATCCACCTTTGTGAATCTGCTATATAGAAGAATACTGTGCGTTTTTTTTGTTTGTTTTTGTTTTTTGTTTTTAATTTATCTAAAACACATAAGGTCAGGGGAGCTCTTCAGCTGCCCTTTTACCTTTGTCCAATGCCCACGTAGATACTCATGGCTGTCTTCTCTAGCTACCTAGCATAACCTAGTAGGGCATCCTAGTCCAAATGGGTACCCTGCTGGACAGACAATTGACAGATGCTAAAGGAGGAACAGGCTATTCCATGTGTCCTTTCGTTGGGTAGAAGGGAATTGCAAATAAATTCTTAGTTTCTCTTGTAATGTTGCTATATGTATAACATTGAAGCTAGCCCTAATGCGAATTCCCATGATTACTGTAAGGCTGCTACAAAAATGCTAGTTGTTTCAGAATTTGTGAAGGATATTTATTTAGAATTCTCTTCTCTTTAGCAAACAGTAAGGGTAGTGATTAACTACAAGAAGACACAGAAGACAGTAGTAAGAGTTAGTCCACATTCGCCCCTACGAGAACTCATACCAGTTATCTGCAGTAAATGTGAATTTGATCCTTCACACACTGTGTTGTTGAAGAATTACCAGTCTCAAGAAGCCCTTGATGTGACAAAATCTCTTAATGACCTTGGACTAAGAGAATTATATGCAATGGATATCAGTCGAGGTAAGATAAGATAACTTCTGTAATTTGCTTTTATAAAAAAGATAATTGCTTGGTATTTCAATAATGCATACTTTTTACTGTGGTGTATTTTTTTGTTGTGCATGTGTTTGTTTTTAAGCTTGTGAAGAAATTGATTTTTAGCAATTTAGTATGTATTTCACTGATCTTCCACAAAATTGAAATTGGGACAAGTGTACCTGTACTTCTACTTAAGAAATGCTATATAAAGGTTTTACTTTTTAACAAAGTGTTGGGTAACAGCAAAGGTGGCTCAGTACAAAGCATCGTTTAAAAACAATCCCTTTCCTTCCCCAGCCCCTTCTCAAAAAGACCAATAATGCTGTACTTCCCTTAGCTCATAGAAAAGACATAGGACTGTGATGAGCTGAGAAGAACAGAAACACCATAGATACTTAGTTTTGTTAAAAATTCTGAAATATTAGAATACTGTGATAGTGCTTTCCTATGTAATATTTGTGTTTTATTTCATATACAGATTGAGAAGGAATAATAATATTTTTAATTGTGGTCCAGCAGGGGCGCTATTAACTAACTTGGTTGTATTTGTGCAGACATTCTATTCCTGGTTTTAACTTTGGCTGTAAGCCTATCTCTGTAATAAAAGGCTTAATATACTGTGATTAAAAATTCTATGCAAAGTGTTTTATTCAATTTCAGACACTTTTAACAGGAAATTTTACCTCAGTATACATAGAATGTATGAATAATGGGCTTATTCCTATTGTGGACCACTGTTCTCTTTTTGTCCTTGGTTTTCTTTTCTGCTCTGTCTGCCCCCCCGCCTTCCTGCAGATATGATAACCTTATCCTTTGGTTTCAAGAGTTCTCTCAATTACTTCACAAAGACCAGTTATCTTGAACAATAGGAGAATGACAGATTTGGAAAATATGCTCTCTTCCCATGGAGAAAACAAAAATGAAATATTTTTTTTGTCACTGAAAAAAAAATTATTTACTTGCCTAAACATGTTACTTGGACTATGTGCACACATAGTGAGTTGTCTTGTTTGCTGTCTGGCTACTACTTTCTTCTACAGACTGGCAGAGCTGCCTTTTGCACACAGTATGAACCCTCTATCATTTGAATCAAGTAACAGCCAGAAATCCTTAGGAGAGAATACAAGGGAATACCCACTTTCCACAAGGCAGTGCCCAGCTAGGAAACTTAGATATACTATGGTTCATTCAATACAAAGTAGTTCGGTGTTTCCATTTTGTATACAACTTAAAAGCTCTGAATTTTCAACTTTCTTCATGAAAGTAAATGGTGAGATGTACCATATAACAGACTTTATGTTATATTTTACTTGGGTTATATTTTCATTATACATTCCTTTTTGTTTTCTAAGTTATGAGCAATCCAAAACTTACAGAACAAACTATTTTATATACTAGTTTTCCTCTTAAATGGGAGCCTCTCTCAGATTCCAGTCTGTGTTGCATGTCCTCAGACCCACTCTTAAATGGCATTACAGTATTGGGTGGTAAAGATGCACATCCTTTTACTTGAGTTATCTTTCCTAACATTGAAGATTCAGCTTGGCTTTCTATGTTTGTAACTTATAACTGCATCCTTGATTCAGACTGAGATTTTCTGTCTTTCTTTTTTGTCTTTCTGTAGCCACATCACCAGTTGATTTAAACTTACCATCTTTGCAAGGTACGCGTTACTGAAAAAGGCAGTGAAACTGTAGCACTGACATGATTATTACCATTCTCTCCACTGATAACATCTGCTGAACAGTGACAGGAGCAATTATCTCTGTCCTATCATAAATGCATATTAAAAAGTTAATACACAAATGGATATATCCAGCTGTATGTAAAGTATTTCTGTATGGTTTTACTTAGATTGATCGATTAAATTTATAGTCATGCTTATATTGATCCTAGCCCCATAGCGGTCTTGCTATTGCCTTCTGTTGGTTATTGCATTTGCATTCAATGGGATTTCTTTAAGAAAATCAAACCTAGTGAAAATTAGAGAGACACAACATCTATATTTACAAATTGTCTGCATGAATAAGACCATGTAAGGAGGATAAATTCTGCAAGATTTGGTTATCTTTACCATGACTGCATGCCAGTTACGTGTGCAGCACCTGTCAGGTCTTTCAGTGATGTTTCTCCGTAGTTCCGCCATGTGCACACTTGTACCTGACCTGCCCTACTTCGCACTTTGCTATGTATTTAAGCTGTTAGGAATCATGAACTGGAGAGACTGATGCTCTTTTCCCTCCTATAGCCTTTATCCTATGAACCATAACATATGACAAGTGGGATGGGCTGGGTTAAGTGCTGGGGGTATTAAAAGCAGCTGAAACTTAGCTCTTCTGAGCTCTGAGAAAGAGGGGAAGAACACTGATGGTAGGAAACCTGTTCATTTTGCAGCTTTTAGAAAAATTATTAATGTAGGTGATTTATGGTGTGCTTTGTATATCCTTCCAGAAGGCTTATGACAGACAGTGGAAAAAGTAAGAATGCAGGAGAAATAATCTGTGCAACAAATAACATCTAGAACTGTTGTTTCCTATTTTAGACACCTACCAAATGTCTGAAAACTCAGATGTTCTAAAAGAGAAAGAAAACAAAGGGTTTTTCAGCTTTTTTCAACGAAGCAAGAAAAAAAGAGAACAAGTAAGATGTAACTTTGTATAAGCAAAACTTCTATAAATATATTCATATTGAGCTGTCAATACTGTTGTTTTCTGGAAAGTATCAGTAACTTTTTTTTAATTCCCCCTGAATCCCAAGGCTGCCAGTGCCCCAGCAACTCCATTGATGAGCAAGCCAAGGCCAACTTTTATCACAAGATCTAACACTGTTAGCAAGCAGTACGACTCAAACACTTTGCCGTCTGAGATGCCGAAGAAACGGAGAGCTCCTTTACCGCCTATGCCAAATTCTCAGAGTGCACCTCAGGACCTTGCGCAAGCCCAAGTCAGACCAGTATCTGATGCTGCAAAATCTAACAGCCTTGATAGGAATGAACAGGTTAGTTACATTTGCTTCACTTCTCTTAAAGCAAGAAATTTAGAGATAATAACCTTGATAGCCTTGTTATATATCTGCTGAGGCTTGAAATAAATGGGAAATAAAAGTGTAGCACTTGCTTTTACAAATTTTAGTTTGAAAATAAGAACAGAAATTGGAAGATGCTTTTCTTCTAGTCTTTATGTCATGTACGCAAAGTAGCTGCTGTGTTTTGAAAATGGAAAACCAACTTCTTCCGTAAGTTGTGAGCACCTTTTTGCTCTTTCGGATGAATAGCTTACTTATTTAAATGTTGGAAAACTGCCTTACTTTAGCATGTCTAGTAATTGATGTCTTAGTTTTTCCTGTCGTTTTGAATTTTTCAGTTATATATGATAAAGACTAGCTTGTTCATTGCATTACTAGAAAAGGTGGAAATCCTGGGAAGGAATCTTAATATTTTTGTGCTTCCAGCAAGTTAAAGTAAGGTTTTATTTTAATGAAACAGAGATATACTTAACTGGAGCTTTGAGATGCTGGATACATATTTCAGTTACCCATATATCCAATGCACTGCAGAATTCTGCTAACAGAATTTGGGGAAAAAAATGATGCATTGTGCAAGATATTACCTATGTTGTGAATTGTGAATTCCAAATAAACATCAAGATTAAAATTGTCATTATAAATTGAAACGCCTTTTTTCTTTTTCTTTCTCTGTTTTTTTTTTTAAATTTCATACTTTGATTTGAATCCAGAATATAAAGGTGGTCTTTAACAAATCAGGTTATTGGCATGCTAGAAAGATAAAATGCAGAACTAAATGAAATGCTGGTCTCAGGGATTAATTTTGTTTGATTCAGAGACAAGACATTTCAAACTGTGACTTCCTTTATCTTTATATGTTGATTTGCTCTTTCGTTGATGCACAGAACCACAAGAGAGCACTGTTTAACAGAAGTTCTGAATTTGTATATTGTGTCCTGCTGAAAAGCTTTATTTTTAGAAGACAAAGGTTTCTGTATTTTAATAAAAGGAACTTTGGAAAAAAAATCATGATCTTTTTTTACCTAATCATGTTTGTCTTTTAATTGAATTCAATTTTTTTGGAAAATAATTTATTAATGTCAACATGTTTTAAATGATTAATATCCTATTATGTCTAACAGTAATATATGACTGCGGGGCTAGGATCTGTCACTCACCAAAATTGCTTAGTTTTATTATTTTATACTGACATTTCTTATTCTTCTAAAGTGATTTGACTGAAGTTGAATAACTCATGAAGAAAGGATAGAAGTCCACATTGATTATGTTATATTTTTGTGTGTATTTTCCATTTTATACTACTTTGTCTGGTTCCCTTAGAACTCTGACTGCTTTGGCATGTGTTTTTTTTTTTTCCGTTTGTTTTGTTTTGTTTTTTACTTTGAGATGACTCCTGTTTAATTCTGATTTGATTGCAAAGTGGTTTATTGGATACTGCAGAACTTGGGACCTAAATGTGGGTGAATATTTGCTGCGCATTTTGAATTTTATTAATTCGGGTAAAATACTTTGTTTTAATATCTGTTTTCCGTGAAATATCATCTAGTGAATGAATTTGGACTGCAATAGTACATATTGCTTAACTTGATCGGGGAACACTTAGGAGGGATCCAATGGGAGATTTCTTTGGAGGAGTGCTGAGAGATTTTCGGAGACAGCCTTCTTGCAGCACAGAAGTGGTCCATTCTCCTAGCTGGGAAAAGGAGTAGGCATAAAAATAAACTATCCTCGTTAAACAGTGAGCTGCTTATAGAGCTCAAGTGCAAAAATAAGCATGTGAGGGATGGGAAGGGGACGGAACAACTCCTAAAGACCAATACAGAAAGGCTTATGGGACATACAGAGATGCAGCTAGGAATGTAAAGGCAAGCCTGGAGCTCAGACTGACAAGAGATGTAAAGAACAACACAGAAGGCTTGTAAGTTAGTAGCAAACAGAAGCACAAGGCTGAGGGATGAGATTATCTACCTTTACTTTAGAAAGGTCTTTGACAGTTGTCAGCAAGGTGTGTGTGTGTGTGTTTAACAAATTGGTAAGGTATGGACTAGACAGATGAAACTCAAGAGAGGATGAAAACTTGCTAAACAGCTCAAATGGCTAATGGTTCAGTCAGACTGGTGGTGTGGTGGAGTTCCTGAGGAGTTCATTGTATGTCCAATACTGTTAAATATCATTGTAAACAACCCAGATGATGCAATTGAATGCACCCTCAACAAACTTGCAAACACCAAACTGGGAGGAGAGGTAGGTATGCCAGAAGAACCACCATTCAGGGAGATCACGACAGTCTGGAACTGTATGAGGTTTAACAAAGATGCATGTGAAAGTCTCCACCTGGAATGGGGTAATCCCAAGCAGCAGTACAGGCAGGGGGTCTGTTTTTGTGATCTGCCTTGATTCCAGTGTACTCAATACTTTTTAGGCCATAGTTGTATTACTGCATCTAGAGTTGGTTCCTGCAGGTCAAGAGAGATTTAAATCAGGCAAGGGTCCAGTGAAGGGCCACCATGGTGTTTAAAGATCAAATAACTTAATGTTCTAGCAAAAATAAGGCTCAGATGGGATCTAATGCTTACAAGGTATTATAGGGAATGCAGAGGTATCCTCTTGCATGGTGACAAGATGAGGGCCAACAGTCATTAGTTGCTTCAGAAGAAATTCCATTCAGATATAAGAAGAAAATTCTTCACATTCAACACAATTGAATGTTGGAATAGGTTTTTCAGAGAAGTGATAGAAGCTCCATCACTGGAAATATTCCAGACATGCTTTGGCAGGCTCCTGCAATAACCTAATCTAAGACCTTGCTTTCAACAGAGGGTTGGACTGAATGATGTCCAGAGGTCCCATCCAACCTAGACTTTTCTGTTTCACGTGGGTGAATGTGACTCTTGATTTTCAAAACTGTATGTGCATAATTGGGAGAACAGAAAAAATAAGACTACATCACTAACATAAACCCACCAACGGATACTTGTTTTGCTGTGAGATTGACCACTACTTGAGTAATGCTGTCAATGGGAAGGTTTGGAAGCTTGTTTCTCATAGCTTCCACTGAAGTCTCTAAAACAAACAAAAAGGAACTTCTAGCTTTGGTTTCACTTTACTGTGAAATAAAGGGCAGTTCGCTTAAAAACATAAAGTGCTAGGTGAGGGACAATGTCAAATAGTTTTATTTAAATTAAAATGTCATCTGTAGGATTTTCAGCTTTATAAATGAGATTGGGCACTATTTAATTGCATAGTAAGAATCAGTCTTTATCCCAAGAATTGATATCCTAAATACAGAGAATTTGAACTAACACATATAAGCACTGTAGAATAAAGTCAGTTTTGATAGTTGCGCTGTATCATGTGCATCAATAGTGCCTCAACCCTAAGTGACCAAATAATAATGTGTTAGTCCAATTCATGCTCAGTAATGCAGCAAGTACAACAGTCATACTAGACTATAATTATTTCCTTGTAAACAATATAAAAATTTGCTGTCTTGTATTCCCCACTATTGAAAATTGTGAAATATTGAAAATTACATCCTGCTGCTGTAATTTAAAGTCTGGTTCAGGTTGCTCTCCAGGCTGATTGTTGTGTCTGCTAGGCTCTTAGTGTGTCCAGGAGTTTTACTGTTACTGCAGTGTCCCATTATGGGAATTTACAAAATTTAGAATATACTTTTTTTTTAAGGGCTACTTTTTATCATTACTTGAAGCACTTCATTGCAAATCATATTGTTTTTAAGAATGCTTAAGTTCTGAAGCCTTCAGTTGATTTGGCAAACTGCATACATACTTCATTTCTTCTGTGGACCAGGATGACCTTCTGCATGTGCCTTATCGTGGACAAAACTCTTTTGTAACATCCACAAGGAAGACAAAGTGAAATGTCAATTTTGCCTGGATAAACTATTTGCCTGGTTTTGATAGAAACATGCCAAAGTGGTAACATCAGACAACAGTGAAATGAGCCAACTTTAAGGGAACAGTGTTCTCACTGTTGTCTTTCTTCAAATTCACAGTGTATTGTAGTCCAATTTCTCACAGTATGAAAAAGGGTTTTAATGTTTACCTCCTACAGCTTCTTCACTTCTCTTCCCTTAGAAAGAAACTGCTTTCTCTTTATATGAACAGTTACATTCTGGTATAAGAGTTGGAATTTTTTTCTGCCTTAATTTTAGAATGATTTTTGGAATTAGTTTTTGAAGATAGTTCCTATTTTTAGGTGAGAAATTAATATGATGGATGTGAGGGTGTAGCTTGTACAAGTTATTTTGTCGCATGACTTGTTCATTCTTTGTAAGACACAGAAGATGACTAGTACAGCTTAAATACTGTATGTTTGTCCAGCAAATTTCTATGCTAAATCAGACTGGAAAACCCCCTCACTTATTTGTCAGTTCTAATTTTGGGCAAGATGACTCCTGCCAGAAGTATGTTTAGAGCTAGCAAGTTTAAATACACTTGAAAGTAGAGAGGACTCGCAAGGGTTTTTGGAAAGTGGTGATGTATAATGTAGTATATATATCCTCAGTTTTCATAAAAGTGGATGCAATTTTCTAGTAATAACATTTCTTTAAAAGAAAAGCATTTGATTATATCCAAGATATGATTGCCATTTTTCTTCTGAATGCTTTAGTTACAAAAACTAGACTGTGATATCTTCGTATCTTGTTTTTTCATGAATGTTTGACATCATACACTGTTTTCAGTTATTGTAAAGAAGCATATGTAAACTATGTTTGGTAGGAAAAATTAAATAGAGATTTTTAGTCAAAACACCTACAGTTTACAATGATGGATTAAACTTCTCAACTGTAGAAATATAGCTTGCTTTTATTTATTCAACCGTAACTCCCAAAGAAATTGAAATCTCCAGTCTACCCCTTTGAAAAGAAAGAGGAGGAGAAGATGGAGAAAATAGGGGCCTGAGGAAGCAACTAAACCATAAAGTGTTTCTGAAAAAGATTTATTAGTCACTGTCATGGAACAACTTGGAAGATTGCTGGGAAGGATGAGTTCCATACTTCAGAAGTTACACCAGAGGCTCAGTTGCCTGAGGCGTGATAGCCCTTTAAAGGAGAAGTTGCCCAATGGCACCGCGAGCACTAGGGTGAACCTGGGGGAGGTCTTGAACAGAGCCAGCGTTACCTGTGAGATGACAGTGCTCAGGACTGCCTGTTGGCTCTTGCTGAAGTTCGTGTGAAGATCATTTGATACCGTTCTGATGTGATTCAGAATTGGTGGCAGACACTGTGTGCATCCACTTTTCCTATATACTGGGTGCGTAACCTTCTCCTCTTTTGTGTATCTACTTCTTGTACTGGCAAGTAAACGATTTAGAGAAATTGTACAAGATTTAGAGAAAACTTAGGAAAGAATAGTAATATTGGGTTTGGGGACAGAATACTGTCAGCTGAGTTTTTCCAAGTATTTTCTGTATGTCCTTTCTTTCTGATAGGCCAGAGGTACATTGGTTTCTACGTCGTACTTTGGCTAAGTTGAAGTATTTTGGGGAGCTTAAGTCATGTAACAGAAATTGAATGGATTAAACATTCTAAGAGCAAATACAATATTATTCTGCTTTTCTGTTGTTGTTTTTTGTTTGTTTGTTTATTGTTCTTGTTTGGTGTTTTTTTTCCTGTTGCAATTGTCTGCATGCTTGTACAAAGGGATGGAAGAAACACTAGCAGTATGGTTAGTGACATGCTTTGTTATCCCATTCCACTGTATAGCCTCTGTGAAACTTAGTTATCTGTGGAGCAAAAGAGGTACTGGTGATATGAAAATATATGTATAGTGACCCTTTTTGTGAGGTATGCACCCTGAAATGCTCCACTGCATTCTTTCCCAAATGCTGGTGTTTTTTTTTTTTTTTTTTTGCATTCCAGCTGCAAAATTGCTGTGGCTTAATTACCTTTCTTCTTTTTTGACATGCTAAGAAGGGTCAGGCACCATGTCTGCCATAGCTTACAGAGGCTGGAACTTGGGAAGCACCAGTCTCCGTAAGCGTCAGCTTGGGCTGGTGTGGGATTTGGTGCTGTACACATCTGTCTGTGCACATTTGAAGCTAAAAGGCTTCATGTCCACACTTGTTTCTTCCAGCATAAGGAAGGCGTTCAGTGTGAAGAGTGGAACTTCTGCATATGTTTGTTACAACTGAAGCGTTCACTCTTGTTTCTGCACAAGCACAGTTAATTACTTCAGGGATTCTAACATGAATTTTAATTTAAGTGCAACTGATAAAGCATTGGTTATCATTGGCAGTTGGTATGACACATGAACACCCAGATGTATATTCCAAAACTTTGTCAGATATGTCTTAATAACATTTTAATTTTTTTTTCCATCTGCTTAAAGTACTATTTTCACATTACAGCCTTTGTTAGGATTTGAAAGCTCTTAATATACATATGTTGAATAATTCCTGAGAAAATCTGTTCAACACTTGAACCTTAACTGGAACATTTAGTACTTTCTCGAAATCTCTCTTTGCAAATCGTTTGTTTCTTTGGATGCAAAGGGCAGTAGAAAGGCTTATAAAAATCTTGTAGTAGCATTTGTGCTCTTACACTGAGAACATTATTTCCCCCCCTACACACACACACACTTTCTGTGCAGGAGGGAACTCTGGTGACATCTGTTTAGCTGAGTGAGTATGCGCAGAACTCCGTGCCAGCCAAGTCAGCTGAGGGAGTCTGTGCAAAGCAGATGAGGGTGCAGACCTTTGAACAGAGCAGCAGTGTCTTTGTGGGGGGCTACAGCCTGGAGAGTAGCTACCAAAAAGGAGGAAAATAGAACTGCCCATCAGCAAGAAGGAAGACAATTTAACAAAAAAAAAAAAAAAAAGGCATTCTTTGTGGAAGTAATATTATATTTGACATTCCATCCTGCAAAAATTCTGATGCTGAATACTATTCACTTTCTGGTAGAACTGTTTGGGAACTGTGAATGAGAAAATATTAATGTGTAAAGTGATTTTGTTGTGTGAAGTTTTAATCCAGGATCTGAATTGTTAAAAAGTATTCAAGCATGCAAGTATTTTTAATTAGGAGTGGAGTGCTATGTCCATATCCTCTGCTGTTCTTAAGAGAACATTTCACCTTGTGCTTTTTTTTTTTTTCGTCTCCTTAAAACCTGGAGCCCCCCTTTCCTGTGAAAGGTGTGAGTTGCTTGCTTTGGCATTAAAGTGAGTGGTAGAAGAATTGTGTGAACATTTCGGATGTTGCTGCTCCTTACAATGCAGTAGAGTATCGAAGGGATCTGTCACACCTGACACCAAGGTGGGACATAAGAGATGACTCTATGAGTGTCCCCAGGGTAGCTCAGGGGATGGTTTTCACCATACTAGGTCATTCATTCAGGTATTCTGCTGAGATATAATAGGAGCTGCCAAACACTGCTTCACAGACAACTTGCGCCAATATCTTTTCTCTTGTGAGTAATTTTCTTGATAATTTTGATTATGTAGGACCAAATACTGTAGCTTTTGGTCTTTAATATACTCCTCACTGTAAGATGGATATTTCTTTTTCAGTGGTAGCTTGATAAATGATAAGTATCTTATTCTGTGGATGTTGGCATGGTCAGCAATTCTCTTGTCAGTGATGTTTTTGAAATGATCATCAGTGAAACGGAAAATTGTAGGTGTATTTATGCCATCTCTGTTACTACATATTCCACTTTGTGAAGCGGGCTGGTTAATTAAAGCATGAAAGTTCTCTGAAGATGATCCCCATGTCCAGTTACCATATGGATCCTTCTAGCAAGCAATGAACACCATTGCTGGATTTTATTATATTGTTGAGCAGACGAGATCAGAATTACTGCAGAAATAGGCAGCTGTGTCAAGTGCCAAAATACACTTCTTTATTGCTGGGGTCCTCAATGTTATCATTCAAATAGATTTTGAAATTCAAGGTTTCTTCAGCATAAGGCAAACTGCCGTTAAGAGTGGCAGGCAAATATACAGTGCTGTCTTTCGGAATTGGAATGTATTTTTTTAAGCGATTTAAAATGCAGTTGGACTGCTATATCTTACAAACTGTGAAGTCTTCAGTAGGTGTCCTGTAAGGTAGCCTTTGTCCATTTTATTAATGCTTTTGATTATTTGTGAATTAAGAAAAGAAATCTGTCTTCTGCTCCAATAATATGAGGGCATTATTACAATTTAACATCAGCAGGTATTATAAATATTGTTATTACAATTTATTCCAATTAAATATGAGTAGCTATTATAAGACAGTTGTACTTTGCAATACAAGTTTTGAAAGATGGCATTAGAAATTTTTTTATAAAAGTCCAAGTATTTCGAGTAGAGAAATAAAATCCTAATCATTACATATGGAGTCCAATTAGGAATATTGTTGAAGGAAACGTGTCATGTCATTTCAGTTGCGTGTGGCTGAAGTTTTTTTCCACAATGATTTTAGCTACTTTTAGAGAAGATTTATTTGGGTTTTGTAGAATGGCCTTAGGGCATAAAGGAATACAAATTCTCTTTTATACTACATGTAATAACCGATTTATGGCTGTGTCTTGGACCTCTGTGAATATATTCAATTACTCTAGAAAATCTTTTTTTTTTTTTTTTAATTGTAAGAATTAAGATGAGAAACATAATACATTTGGTAATAGGTAGACACTCTCTCTTGCCCAAATATATATTATAAATACTTTTGGAGAATAATAACTGGAGCTGTATTTTTTTATAAAGCAATACCTTTTGCTGTATTTCATTGCTAATAATCTTTTTCCTGCCCTGTCTCCCTTCTTAGGCCCCTCCAGGACTAGTAAGAAAAGGTTCTCTGCCGCTCAGTGACACAGCTTCCGTGAACTCTTTACGGAGGATGAAGCGCAAAGCACCCTCACCACCCTCTAGAACACCAGAAGATCAAAGTGAAAGCAGTAATGAGACTGGTAATCTTCAGATTATAGGGACTGGTAATGCTACTTTATGAGATTGGCTCATGTAATGGGGAAAAGGCAAGTTTTAGGGCATGCAGATCAGGAAAGAAAAAAAAAAAGCAATATAAAATTAGGTTAACTATAGCAACTGTTCTTGAGTTATGCAGATGGACAGGTTGGGATGGGGAAAGAAGATTAGCTTCTCTGCATCAGAGAGGGATTAATAGGAAATGGACCGAGAAGAAGAATTTAGAGGAAGAGTTTTGTATTGTTCTTTTATAATTCTTCTGTTTGATCAAAACCTCAATTCTCTTAGGTTCAAAAATACCTAAGAGTTGATATTAAAAATATCTGGGAAATGTGACAACAAGCACTGATTGCTTAAGAGAAGGTGGATTTCTTGAAGAACTCACCAGTCTGTAAGATCACAATTTAACATTTTATCTAGAACTTTCACTGGTGCAGAAATTGAGAGGTAATACTTCTCACATAAAAGCTTGTTTCTTGACTTTTTGCAGTAACAGAGTCAACAGAATCAACCCCCACTAAAGTGGAAGAAAGTGCCACTGAGATGCTGCCTGAAACCGGTTAGTTTTTTTTTCCAAATCTGTTGGTAAAATCTATTTCATAGTAAACTATTATAATTCATAGTGATAAGTTACTATACTGTAGATATGTCTTAAGTATAGGACTAATTTTAACACTTCAAATCGATTAACCTTTCCACTGAAGTACAAATACAGCTTTCTAAAATAGATATTTTATCTTCACTGCCTACAGAAACATGTACAATATATTTTTGTATTGGTTTCTGTGCTTCACATTTAAGAAACTAAACATTATCCCTGCTTTCCCTCTTTTCCCACAATAAAACAAGGCAAGAACAAGCTAGAACTTCAGTGATTTTTGTATGTCTTATAACAAACCTTTCAAAAAGCCAAAGCCCAGTCTTGTTTTCAGAACCCCCTGTTGTGCTGCCCTTGACCTGCATAACCTAGGGGTAGGAGCAAATCTGTGCCTGCCTTTGGCTTCCATCTGACCAGCCTTTGAAACATAAGCTGTAAATATAAACATAAACTGTATGCATGAATAGTTGGTTATAAATTAAGTGATTTGTTGGGTGCTATGGAAAAGAAATGTGATATATAAAAGTATAGCTGTTTACAATACAAAAGTAGTGTTCAGCAGCTAAAGAATTGTATTTTATTTTAAAGTCTTAAACTTCTTCTGTTTGTAATGTTAAGTACTGCTGTTGGTAAGTATCTGACTGTAGGGTTCAGATACAAGGTAGAACATCTGGGAGTCTTTTAAAATTTGTAAAAGCTTTTGGAGTAATCAGGACCAGTGCAGTCTGGAAAAAAAAATGACTCTTCAGTGTATTTCACTAAGGGTGAATTACATAAACACTGAGCACATTGAGTACCATGAACACTGTATGAAGCTAAACACTCAGTTACTCTGGTAGTTGACAGAAACTCTAAAGTGTTAGTTTTCCAGCTAGTTAATTGGGGATGCCAGTCAAATTGGTTGGCGTGGTAAAAACAAACAAATGCACCACAACAAGAATAGAAAACATCTGCTACCTTAGGTCTCTGGCAAAGAGGAAAAAAGTAAAGATCAATAATAAGTAAATTTGGTCTCTATTTGTGTGTAGGGCAATTTATGTAAATTGACAGAAAAGACATTTAATAGAAACTATAGTGAGAAAAGTCTTTGGAAGAATAAAATATATTCTTAATAAATAGAAAGTATTAACCTACATTGTGCAGTCTGAGGTTGAAGATGCGACGAAGACGTTAACTTTTCTTATCCTAGTTGTTGTAGTAGATGAAGGGTAGTCACTTCTAAGTGAATCATTCTTAATTATATTTATTAGTACTTAATTTTCTGTGTTGAAAACTGTTCATTTCCATGTGATGGGTCTAAGGTGAAGAGCAAAGTTATCATGCTGTGATTTAATATCAAACTTTTTTGGTTTTCTTGAGCTTGGTTCTATCTTAAGATTGTAGATCATGTTAGAATTTGTGCATTTCGAGATCATTGTAATGTCTTGAGTGTTGCATAGATAAACAGCCCTGAGCTTCATCAAAATAGCTTGTTCACTTTTCCATAGATTTAGTAACCTCTACTTTATTTGATATTTTTGATTTTTTTTATTTCTTTCCATTACAGATTAAAATATTCAAAATTTAATCATCCTCATTGGGTTTAGAACAGTCTATACTGAACCCTGCGGTTTACCTCCACGATAACTGATGGTCTTCATTCTCTCATTCTGTTTGTGATGTCTTCTTGCATCTTGCGTTCTTGCAATGTCCTTTGCTGATGACTTAATGCAATGCATTTTCTTTTTTTTAAATGTAGAGACAAGTCACATTGCACACACTCGTTGACTCCCCCCACCATGGGATGCTGCTGCTCTCTGGTGGCATCTCTGAAACTGTCCAGAGGCCTGTTTATAAAGGATCCTTTTAGTAAAGTCCATCATGCTGTGAGAACCAATATTCACCTGCAGCAAAATCAATTTCACTACACTTGTCTTATTCCTAGTCTGAAAATTACACATCGAACTTGGGCACTGTTTTATATAGATAAGGTATAATGGTTTAGTGTCTAATTGTTAAATTGGACATAATTTTAACATTACATTAGTTCAGTAGTTCCTTCCATTTGGATTAATACTGCTGTGAGTGTCAGGTTTCTAGAAGCATTGAGTTTTTCCTAAGCTGTGACTGGCATTCCCAAAGCAGTTCTGTTATGCACTGCTCCTTTAGCAAATAAGTAAATAAATTTAAGCTGTGAATGTAGTGTTGCCTTCTGCCCTGTAATGAACCATTACAAGCATTCAATAAATATTATTTGGTGTCTTAGTGGTGCATAGCTATTAGAGCCGTGTACATTAATTGGAACTATGCTATATACTTTGGAATAGGCAACATTTCTGTTGTGAAAACAGACTGTACCTTGACAAAAGTGGTTTGAAGGCATACATCTACTAGAATAAACATTGAAAGAGAATTAATTTGAACATCTGGGATTATAAACAGCAGTTTATTCTCAATTATGATTGTTGTTTCCCTTCCCAAAGCTTAATTAATGCTTAGTCTTCTTTTTCTAAGGGAGAGGATGAAATGGTTAAAAAGAAAAAAGCTACAGATTTTTAAATAATTTCCAATTAAATAAATCCGTTGATATCATCTTCTTGGTTACAGAATCTCTTAAAAACCTTTTTAAGGAGTATAGGGCAGAGCAAAAACACTGACAGATTTACGTGATGTAGTCAGGCTTTCTGGCTTTGGTATTTACAAACATAGAGGCTCAGAAAGCTGTGTCAGCCGATTATCTGTTGTGCAAGGAGTATTCTTACTGACTGAAAGGACATTTGCAGTTGGTGTATCAGTCATCAGGTATTTCTTCACAATGCTGTCCTGTAGGTTTTAACAATATTCCTTTAGGACTATTTAAAACTCTAATGAACATTTGACTAATGTTCATAGAGAATAAATTGCACAGACAAAAATGCACTTTGTATTATATATGTATTTACATATAGCGTGTATTGGCCATAAGGGTGCAATATGTAGCCAGTGTTGCCCTAATTCCTAGCAATGTGTTGCATATAAAAACTCTAAATGGAGGGTTTGGAAACAAGTCATAAGATCTCAACTTCCCTCTGCATGGTGTAAATGAAGGATTGCTGTTGCACGTTGTCTGTGTATCAAACTCATGCAGGCTTTATTCTGGGGCAGCATTGGTGGCCTAGGTCTCGTAGTAACAGACTAAAACCCACTAATTGAAACTAGCTCTAAGCAAGGCCGGTATTCTGCTGATAAATACAGCAGAGTGCTGTTCACAAAGTGCAAGTTTCTTTTGTTTGGAATCATCTGTTTGTAGTTCAGGTTAGTCCAGTCCAAAGCTTGGAACTGTTCCTAGCACAGCGAAGGATGGACTTTCACGTAGGAGGAAAGTCAGCAATGTCTCCTACCAACCCAAGCTAAGCTTCCATCCCATCAGTACAGGAGTGAAAACTTAGCATACAACTTAGCCATTGTTATATTTCTCCAGCGGAAAAGTGACAGAGATGACTGCAGTGACTGGGCACAAAGCCATAGCAACTCCAGAATGTTTCTGTTTGTCTTGTCAGAAGGCCTGGCTGTGCTTTGTTGTATAATTCAGGTTTCCACAGAGTATTAGACTTAGTGTTTGTTCCTATGGCTGTTGATGGCTCAGGCTCATGGTATCTAGGAGCTAAACCTGAACCTGTGGGATGGAGATGCTGCCAGGCCACTTGTCAGTTGTAATAGTGTTCACTCATTTTCAAGCAGAGTAGGTCTCATCTGTGAAGATGTGATATTGAGAGTTGGTTATAGGTTGTGCAGTAGTCTCAGCAGATTTGATGTTTGCCAACATTCTGCTATCACTAAAATCCTCTTACAAAGTATTAGGCTGCTTGTATGATTTTACCCCAAATGAAGATCAAAGGGTTGGGTGTGTGTGTGTGTTAAGGAATCCCTTTGATACCAGCATGGCATATTTGTATGCACGTGTGCTTAAGTGATGTTGAAGGAGCTCATCTGCACTATTTTGCAGTTTTGCTCCTTTGTCCATGGGTATCTAGATCACCTCTGCGTTCAGCACTGTGACACGTGTTGATCACATTGCTTAATCTGCAACTACAAAGCATTATTACAGGAGAACAATATAAAAAACAAACTAGAACTAACTAGTAAAATGGTTGGCTTTTGTAGTTGCTCTGTAACTGTGTAATAGTATTACTGAACTCTAAACTAATGACCCTACTGGAAAAAGCAAGATTTCTATTCTTAATTGAGACTTCTCCAAGTCTCATACAGTTCTCTGTTATGTTTCTGTAACAGTACTTCTCTAGAAGACTTTTCTTGAAAGAAATATACTCTGGGTTCTGTTACTTTCCAGGATTGCTTACTTCAAGCTGGTATTGTGTTTTCATTCTTAGCCCTTGTGTAGGGTTGTTTTACACTTTGAAATTTACTGATACAACTTATCCTGAAGAGTCTGAAAGGTAAATGGCCAAGTGCAAGGCCTATACCTAACAGGTATTGGTTCATGCAAAGCTAACAGGAGTACCCTCTTCAGGTCAGGCAGAGCCCGCTGCTTATGTGGCTCTGTTTCCAGGAGCCTTCCATGGCACCATATTGCACTATATAGATAGAATTATTGTTATTTTCTTCATATTGTAGAATGCAAGTTGTGTGAATCAGCATCTTGTTATAGGAAGATTCCTGGCAGGAAAGTAAAGCCAGAGACAGTCCCTCTGGAAATCAAAATAAGTGGGTTTATTAGTCTAACTTCAGGTACACTGGCTTATATGTGTCCTAAACCAGTAACTAAACCTTTTTACCTGTGCTCTGGATGAAAATTGCATTATTTTTATGGATTAACACTTTTCTATGTATTTTCTATTATTATTTTTGTACAATTCTACTGTAACGCAGGGCAGTGCACAAGATTCATCTAACTATGTTTTAATACCCTTGGGATGATTGTGGGAAAATTTCGATAGTGGTGAGCAAGCTTGTTCAAAACATGGACTAAGTTGAGATTTGGTTTGATCTTTAGTTCTCTAATATACTTACTCAGATCTAAAGAAATCGTTTATTTTAAGCCTCTCTGGGGAGAGGTAATGGAAACTGTAAGAAATCTGAGTAAAATAAACTGTCTACCTCCATGACATTTGGGCTTATGATATTGCTAAATATATTTTGATCTATACTCATTCAGTACTTGGATTAAACAAAGGACAACATTATACAGTAGTTACAGATGCAGAAACAGATGGACAGTAGCAGGGCGATAAGCGTATTTTCATGTAAAAAGAGAGAATTGGAAAGAACTAGAAAATACTGTGAAATTAAATCTGAACAAGTCTTGTTTTTTTTTTTCTTTTTTCTTTTTCCTGAATTATGAAGAGAGCTCTCCTCGGTTTCCCTTCTTCAAACTACTTAGGCTGACTTCACAGTCCCTTTGTACCTACACCCTGAACTAAGATTCATGGGTTGGTGTTTTTTTTTCGTCTCCTTTCTTTCTGTGAGTGTAGGTGTAAGGACCTCAGAATACAGCCTGGAAGAAATCGATGAAAAGGAAGAGATGAGTGTGCAACAGGGAGAGGAAAGTGAAAGTACAGATACCTCTCTCAGGACAGGAGAGGTTACTGCAGCCTTCAGCTTTACTGAGGTACAACTAGAAACTGAAAAAAATTATCCTGCTTCATCAGCTCCTGTTCCTGGCACTGTTTCTGTAGACAACTCACAAAGCTTCAAGGAAGAAAAACAAGAAAATATGAGCACAGATGGCAAGTAAGTACGCTTTGTGACAAAGAAAGGAGCACTGGGGAGGGAATGGGGGAGGCAAATAAAACGTAGAGTGCTGTTTCATTGTGGAGCACAGAATAGAGAATTGTGAGAAAGGAATGAGTTTAATATGCTTAGCTTTCATTGTAGCACCCTTCTGGACACAGTAATTCATGAAGCATGTGGCTGGCTATTCTGTTTAAGCCTTCCTTTCCTTACTACTAAAACAGCCAGACCCCAGAAAAGCTGAACCCATCTCTAAAATATCCAACCTAATTACTAGAGCAGTGTGCTGTGGGGAAGAAAAATGTGGATTGATTAATTAAATGAGAATTTACAAGTTCATTCTTACAGTTGAAGGAAAACAGGTATAACAGCCATTTCGGTTTTTCTGGGCACACTCACCCATTGCTTATCTGTTATCTATTGCTCTACATTTTTGTTTTGTTTTCTTCATGTTAGCCAGTTGTCTTGACCTGCCTTAATCCGTCTGCTCTCAGGACAAGAATTAACACACTACTTTCCTTAACCTCTCTTTCCCTTCTGGTGATGTGTAACTTTCCTTTCAGCATGTTTATAAACTACCTGACTCAGCAGGTTCCCAACATGAGTTAGTGCCTGCTTGAAATGAATGTCGATTGTCCAGAGAAGTCCCATTGTGTTAATGTAATTCACTGTTTCTGTGTTCCCTGGGGCAGCTGAACTGGCTACTGTTCCCAATCTAAACTGAAAGAACTGTTTCAGTTATTGTACTGAGGCCAAAATGTGTGAATGTTATAGAAGCCAAGAACTTTGAGGGTAATGCAGGGAGCTTTGACTTGTATTTCAAGGGTCTTCTGTGTCAGTTCAGTGCAAAGTGGGGCTTTGCAAAAATCTTTGGTGTTCCGTCCTGACATATACTGTGCCAGTTGCTTGGGTGCCTCTTCTCTGTGAGGAACTATGAGGTGGTGGATCAGCAAAATGCTATTTTTAAGTTCTCTTGAACTTGCAAATTATCAGATCTGAATTATTTGGCCAGTTTGACCAATTGTCCAGGGAATATTTCCTTGTTCCCACCCCCCAAATAACTTGTAATAGCCTTTTGTGGCCTATAATACTGTTGAGTATCATCTAGTGTGCGCTGCACTGTAATTTCTGAGTTTGGAAATCCTTTCCTTCATGAAATATCATACTGATGAGAATGAGGACTAGGGTTTCTCTGACATTTTTTTGGAAATCTGGTAATTCAGATTTATTATTATTTTTTTTTAACATAAGATCTAGTGACTTTGAAGATGTTTTTTAATCAAACCAGGGATATGTGTAGTATTCCAGTCAAAAGGTCTGGTTCCTCTAATACTCTGACATTTTGTGACTTTCTTTTTCTTTGTTTTTAAACCGTTCAGCCTGTTGCAAATGCTTGTCATTCAGTCCCTCAGCTGTGTTCAAGAGAATGGAGATAAATAAGAGTACAGAGGGCAGGACTGAGCTTTAATGTTCTTCCAACAAAAATGTTGAGAATGTATGCTTCTGTTTAGTGGTTATTGGACACTTTTATAGCATGTTTTGAACTGTACAGGTGGCATGAGGATGGATGATTATTGAGGACTTAATTATTTTAAATGATTCAAATCAAATGTTTCAGCTCACAGCAGTGGTTCCTGATAACTTAATACATTTGATATGGCAAATGAATTGGAATCTTCATAATGCCAGTATTAAGTAACTACAGAAAATAAAAGTATCTTAAACAGAGATATAAATTTGAAGTTCTAATAATTTTTTTAAAGAGAAATTCAAATATTTTTAAGGAGAAATTTGAAGTATTTGGGCCTTTTTCATTTGCCTTTTGAAGTCAAATATTTAATATTTCCCCAAAAGAGTTTTTTTCAGCATTTGTACAGTTCTTTTTGTCCCCTCTGATCAGAGGACAGACATTGTATGCATTTGCAAAATGTTCAGTATGCAAGTAACATGTTTTATGCGTATTTCTTTGTTGTTCTCAAGATATTTCTTGAAATGGATAGAAAATTTTTCATTACTATCTCAAAGTCTATACCGCACAGTTCATGTGTTCATATGTAGTCAGCATCTCACACAACTTCCTGCATATTGTGTTCGAGACAAAATCAAGGACAGGTTCTAAATGTTGGGGGTGTCATAAGACTTCACGCCAAGAACATTGTTAAATGAATGATAGACCATTACCTTAGTGGCTTCACTGAAACTTGAGTTGTTACGGGAAAGGGGCTTGTTAAAAGTGCATGGGTAAACAAAAGGAGAGGAAGAAGGGAAAGGAAAACTGATCATGTTACACAGAAGAGAGTGAAGCTGCATGTCGTTTCGGTAAAATAGCATTAGAGGCATTTCCTCTCATTTAAAATAAATAAACGATTCTGTTGAGTACTCCAATGTTTGGCAGAGTGATTCTATTTTGTCCATCTGTGTTTGGAGAATATTGCCAGTTCTCTTGCATCTTTTCTTCTGTTTACTGAAATGAATGATACCAGCATATTTAATGTACTGTTGTGCTTTGCAGAGAACTACAGACTAAGATGAGCAGTGAGCAAGCTGCATTTGAGAAAGACAGGAAGCTTAGAATTTTGGATCAAATTAAAAATGATGGTGAGTAGTTCCCACTCATTTTTAATACTTCAAAACAAGGTTGAAGAAAACTCTCCTGTTGAAAACAATCACAATACTGTCAACTTTCAAATTGCTATCTGATTATTTTCTTTATAATTCCTCTAGTTCCAGTGTATCCTCTTTGAGATGACAAGAATTGGCTGCAGGTTGCTTGGTTTAAATTTTTTTTATTAATTCCTACAGTAGTAGTCAAAACTGCATTGTCGTAGGGCAGTATGGGTAGAGCATTGCTTAGGAGAGGGAAGGTGGTTTCAATGTTTTCCAATTGTTCTCTTGTACAAACACACAGGGTAAAGTTAACAAGTAATTTTTTTAATGTTAAAACCATAGAACAGACACCACAAAGATGGAAATAAATAAAAATTGGATCTAAATACTAAATAGACTTTGAGCTCTTGAGTCACTGATGCCTATATAATCAACTGAAAGTTATTAAGACTTTTAAAATGATTCTAGAATAGATTTTTTTTTTTAAGTTCATGCATGACACCAGAAGCCTATTAGTTAAGGAAGAATACCTGAGTAAGAATACAATTAGTTGGCAATATTAGTCAAATACAGATATATCTTTAAACAGCTTTTAAAAGTAAGTGTTAAGGAAAATATTAGTATTAGCAAGGAGCCAGTCCTTGTAGTTAAATGTGCTGGACGTGGACCTTCGTAAGCGGGCATTTGTATTAATTTCTGGAATCTCTCTTTATATTATAGATCACAGTGATACAAATCTCCTTCCAACAAATGAAGAAAGGAGAGAACATCAGGCAGCAGAAATTAAAGCAGTAGATTTTAGAGAAAATAGCAAGCTTGAAGTTGACAGACTATCAAACTGCCAAGCATCTAAAAATGACATCTCCGTAAGTCAGAGGAATTACACTCAACTGATTCCAGGAAAGCAAGATCAGAAAACAAATCAAACCAGCTTGGACACAATAAAAACTCAGGATGTTGCAATTCAGACAGGTCCATCAGTTAGCAATTTGGTAAGGACTACACAGAAAGAAATGATTGTTTTTCAAGACTGTGAATCATCTGCATTCAGAGGACTGGTCCCTCAACACAATGCAGATACAAACAACCCCCTTCTTCGAGTGATGCAAGGAATACAAAAGGATGAAGAAATTTCAACAGAACAAAATCTTCAGAGACAAGAAGTTACACATGAAAAAGTAATTCCCTTAAAAGATGAAGTTCACATTTGTACAAATGGCAGTAATGTTGCTTCACCAGAAACAATTGCAAAAACTCCAGATGGCTCTCCTATGAAAGGTTACCCCTTTTATAGACAGGATACGAAATCTAAACCTAAGCCTGCTAATGAAATTACAAGAGATTACATACCAAAAATTGGAATGACTACTTATAAAATAGTGCCTCCAAAATCCTTAGAAGTAATGAAGAGCTGGGAATCAGAAGTTTCATCAGATTGTAAGAATCAAGAGGGATCTACTTCTGAAAACTCTCAGAAGCATGAAGACCCCAAAGAATTCATAATGCAAGCTGAAATTCCTCATCTTCCAAAAAGTGCGGGTCACTTACAGGCTGGTTCACAAAATAAACCTGCAGCAGCAAATGATCTGCTGCACAGAGTGAACAGCATTTCTGAACGTGGGGTGACACCTGGAGCCGAGATTACTACTGGGAGCAGTCAAACAGAGTCTTCCAAACAGCCTATCCCACTGATGCTAAGCATGGATAATACAAATGCTTCTTCTGAGACTCAGGACAAGTCAAATGCATTAAGTCCTACAACAAAGCCTAGTTCTTTTTATCTGCAGATGCAACGAAGAGTTTCAGGTCATTATGTGACATCGGCAATTGCCAGAAGTAACGTTTGTGCTCCTAATTCTGTTCCAAATGAATTTAAAAATACAGAGATTGAGAAAAAAATCTCATCACCCAATGAAACTTCTTTGTCTTTACATAAAACAAGTAGTTCCTCTCCTCCAGCAGATGAAGAAAAAGTTGATGATGGGAAAACAAATGAATCCTCCACTTCTCCTGTTAAAAGCAATAAACCGCCAAGTTTTCCCTCCTGTCAGCCAGCACCGTTGAACCTAAAAACTCTAAGAACTTTTGCAGTTCCAAAGCCATACTCCAGCTCGAGGCCATCCCCTTTTGCTCTTGCTGTCTCATCAGCAGTCAAAAGGTCCCAGTCATTCAACAAGACGCGTACAATCACTAGCCAGGCACCAAGAGAGGAATTTCCTGTTGAACTCTCATCTGCCACTTCTGCAGCTGAATTTTCCTCTGCTACCTCCATGCCTCAAGTGAAAAACCCTTCTTTACACAGCATAATGGGAGGGTCACAAAATAGTCTAATGGATAAGGTAAACTTTATTTCTAATATTTTTTTGATCATCAATCTGCTTTGATGTCATTTACAGCAGAGCAGAGACTTACTCTGGCTGATCACTGAACTACTTGCTTATCAGAAAGTGCTGTATTGATACCGTGTAAACACCTCGTGGTATGTAGTAGCAGCACAGCATCATAATGAAATACAAGGAAAAAGGGAATGCTAAAGTGGAAACAGTCTCATTCAGAGTAGTGGAAATAATTATTTCTTGCCATGGTTAGCACCCTTCATACTTGGAAGAATAGTAAATTAAACAGAATCACTTATACTGTGTATACCCGTTTTTACATTCAGAGCATTATGATGTGTTCTTTATGGTTCTGCATGTTGGTTTCTTTAATTTTGGGTAGTGTGGTGAGTTCTGCTTCAAGTGATCATGGCAGAAACATACTTGAACCAGGGGTATAAAATTTTGCTGGCATAATTACCCGGGTGAGAAACTTTTAACTAAAAAAAAAAGTCTAAAATCAGCTAATGTATTAATCAGCAATGTATTAATGTTGCAAATGCCATCATTCAGAGAGCTGTTTTAAGCTGTTCTGGCAAAGGTACTTTCTATTTCCTATAAATTGCATCTGCACAATGGCGGCTTGATGTATCCACAAATTCTGTGATGTGTGTAGATGAGCCTAAAGTCTGCTGGCTGCCTTGCATGTTCTGTACAAATCTGTAGTATTACGGGATTCTGGGCTTAGAAGGCAAGAGGCAGTACGGTCCCAAACTTCCTATTTTTATAATGACCATTCTTCAGGTATGGAAGTTAGATGCTAATCTCTGCTCAGTAGATTCAAAATACAGTAATGCTTGTCTCCATCCGTGCTTGTGGTTCAAAATGCATTGCTGAACTTCTCAGGGTGGCTTCTGCATAAGGATTGTATGTGAAATTTAGATTCTCGGGGGAAAGCATTAGTAAAAGGAATGGTCATTCCAGCTTATGTGATGGTGATGAATGGTTTTATGTGGGAAAGTTTTATAACTGATCTTTGTTAGATACTTCAAAGAATATTTAAATATGCTACAATGTGTTGTCTGATGTACCTAAATTTGAGATGCGGACATTCTGGAGTAATAGCCTGTCAAGTCATCAGGAAAAAAAGCAAAAAAAAAAACAAATCTCAACCAGCTGTAATGCTTGAGTATCTTCCAGTTTAGTTGAGATACAAATTCAGATGATAAAATCATGGTGTTTTTTTCTTTTCTTTTTGGAATATGTTTTTTCCGTATCATATCACTTTGTGGAATCTCATACTCTCTGATCTTGGAGGAGTTTCTTCACCATTTTAATAAGCTTCATAAATTCCTTTTGGCTTATAACTTTTTTGTTGCTGATAAATTGAAGAATAGTTTCCAAAGCTATAGTAGAAATGTGGCTGATCTCTGAAATCTTGAACAAAGCAAACGCTGCAATGGTGGCACAGTTTGATATGCGGCCTTTTGCAAGGGGACTTAGTTTTTCATTTGTGACTAATGAACATTAAAGGTTTTTGTTTTGTTTTTCCTCTCACTTCCTCTCTTTACAGAAAAGCAGCAATGTGAATAGTGAGCAAAAGAGTCAGGCGCAGTCAGGTGCTTCCACTGACCACCCACCCCCTGTCACTACGAGACAAACTGCGATGACAGTCCAGCGCTCTGACCCAGAACAGATCCACCAGAGCTTGCTGGCTGCAATCCGCTCTGGAGAAGCTGCTGCCAAATTGAAAAGGGTGAGTTTTCATCATTGCATCTGTAACAATGAACTCATGGTGCTTCCTTCAGAATTACCATATTAATGCCTGACACTAAAAGCAGTTAGCTTTGGCATGAAGTGCTGTGAGGAGGTCTCTTAACAATGAGAAGGGAGGTGGGGAGGAGAGTTCAGCTTTGCAGAATAAATTGGTGAATGCACACACAAAGCTTCATATGCCCATAGTTTCAAATGGCACAAATCCAAAGGAAATCTTCCTGAAATGTTGGATATCTCTAAGTTATCAGTTACAATCTCTTTCAAAACATCAGGAACTAAGTCAGGAATCACAATTATTTGTTTGTGTTTATATGTTTTGAAGTAGTGTGATTTTATCTTCACAGCTGCTTAGGCTGTATCTTTGATTTTTCCAGGTATTAGACTCTATCAGGTCCTTAATTCTTCATAAATGTATTTCAAGCCTCCTGCTGTTGTTTGGTATCATTAGTAAGATATTTCTCAATGTTTTGTCAGCAGTCCTGGTAGGACTGTCTTCCCTCAGGTAAAAAGTGTTGCTTAATTTTTCTTTTTGGTCTCCTAAAATGCACCTGTACTTCTCTCATTGGGTAAAATACTGCAGACTTTAAAAATCTATTGTTTTAAATTTGTAACCAGACAATTTAACAATAGTCTCGCACAAAGCTTTCTTGACCCAGCATTAATATTTTGCATTCTGTGCTGAAGAATAACTTCTCATTGCAGAAAGTTAAGAAACTCAGTAGATTTTCTCTTCCTTTTCCCACTTGAAACTTGAATAAAAGAAAATGATGTGTGGTGGGTGGATGGGAGGGTTTTGTTTGTTTGTTTTTAATTGAAATCTTTGTTTCCATAGGATCAAAATCTCTCAGTTGATGGTCAAATATTAGAATAGTCTGCTTCAAATATGTGAGGTTTTTGTTTCAGTTTAGCACTGCAACAGCCTCTCTGAGACTTGTTGGCCTCCCATTATTTCTATGCTAAATAGGAAGATCCAGTTTCCCAGAAAGGTTATAAGCATGCTTAACTAGTTGTTGACCTTTAGTCAGTAAGAGCGGTACATAAGGCCCTGTGATATTGCTTCTAACTATTTGTCACTAACCACAAGCCACTTCAAAAACAGGTTAAGATTAAGCAAATATTGTATTGTTTAGAGTCACTTAGAGGTCAACTTGATCTGTTCAACCTGAGTCTTTTTTTTCTCATTTGCTTGCAAGTGTGTTTGTGTGTGTATAAATATATTTACATATATAAATATATATATTTATAAATTTTTTATAAATA
>VXAA01006941.1:1265259-1287992 GCA_013399115.1 Anseranas semipalmata | reverse complement strand
CAATAAATTCATAAAGTGCTTTTCAGAATTCAAGATGTCAATTGCTACTAGACAAACCAAAGATTATATATATATATATATATAAATAACAACCGAAGATGTTGTTATTTATCATTTTCTAATAAAGATGACCCATATAGTCTTTTCAATCAAGGTACAAGAATGGTACTGTGAAGAAGAGAGAGATGATGACTGAAATCCTTTTCCCCCCCCTCCCTCTCATTCTCTTGTGGACAGGAGACGTTTTTTCTCAGTATAGTATCTGTAGAGTCTGGGGGTGAGGAGGGGGCTATACTTTTAAAGAAAACTGATTAGAATGAAGATTCCATAAGCATGAAGAAAAGCATTCTGCAACACAGAAGTCTGAAATGGGCTTCAACATCCCCTTCACCACCCCACCCCAAATGCAATGAAGAACCCATGGAAACATTGCCAAACAAAATTGTACACACACTGCTCTTTTCACTCTTAAACAGAGTGCTTGTGCTGTCATACAGGTGTCTGACTGCAGAAAGAGAATCTTTTTTGGCTAATGGCAAATTTAATGAAAACATTCTCATTTTGTGTTTAACATGGAAAGCTGGCTGTACTAGGACAAATAGAGAAATGAGGCATTTTGCATCAGTAAGTTATTTGCGCCCAAAAGTGATTTCCAGTATTGAAAGGACTTAAATGCATTCATCTCGGCTTCCACTATCACGCTGCTCTCGGTAAAAGGGGTAATAACCTGATCCGTTTGAATTGTGGAAGAGGTCTGTCAGGTGCCTGCTTCTCGTTTTACCTCTCACCATCCTCTCCATTCCTTCAGCTCGCTGAGGGAATCGTTCAAAAAATAAAATGCTGGCACCACTCGCCAATCCTGTATTTTTTCCCTGTTTTACTTAATATGTTGTCAGTATGCAATCTGAGATCTGAGGCCAAGATCTGTGGCCTTTTGTGTTGCTGGCCTTTTCTGTTGGATAGGGCCCTCAGTAATTACTAACCTAAAATAGGTCAACTGAGGTTTCTTTTTAACCATTTTTCTCTTCAGAATATTTTCATTTTGCTTAGTAAGCTGTGTGCAGCTCGCATGGCTCCCATTAACAGTAACTGGAGTTACTGGTTTATGCAGCTCCCCTGAAAATCAGGTCTTTGCTATCTGTCCTAAAAATTATAGTTTGCTCCTGATACAAGAAACATTACCATGGCATAAATGAATGTCAGATTTTGTTAGAAATCAGTTCTATTCAAAATTTATTTTAAAAATGTTCATTTCATATATTGCTTTTCAACCAGGTTTGGAGATGGACTAAAAATTCTACATGTTTGAAATAGTTATTCACTGAATTTCTTGATAGAGATGTATGCAATTACTTAAAAGTATTTTATCCTACTTCTGTAGCATATGTGCTCTGTTCAGAAATCATGTAGGAGATCTTTCATTGGGATGAGAAAAATACCAACTGAAGTAACAGTATTTCTGTTTTCTTAAAATAATACTGTGTAACATACTACAGATAGATGTATTTTAGAAGTTAGCTTAATATTTCTTTTTTTTCTTTTTTTTTCCCTGTTCCAGGTTGGTCCTCCATCAAACGCTATATCTGTCAACGGAAGAGCCAGGCTTACTTACTTATATTCCACAGAAGCAAAAGCTAATCACTAGATATTATACCAAATATTTTGCACTTTATTACTGCTTCATAGGCCAACTTAATACTAACTATAAATTTTTGAAGTGTAAATTCAAGTATATGTTAATATATTTTTGTCAATTGGTATAGGAATTTCACACTGGGTCCTTTGATGCCTTGGAAAAGATTATTAGAATATGTAAATTATGGTAATTTTCTCTTTATAAAGCTGACTATGGTAATAATTTTCTCTATAAAGCTGACTATGCTGCTATGAAGGTTTAAGAGAAGGTGCAGATGAGCTTTGCATATGTTGGAATGAGTGAGAAAAAATTGTTGATTTCAGCCTTCAAGACTGAACAATATGTAGCAGTATGCTGAAATTACAGATTTAAAGAAATCTAAGAATTTTAGATCATTAATTTTGAATTGTGTATTACTTTAACAGATTGTATGAATTTAAATCTATCACATGCTGCCTCCATATTACTTCATTAAATTAAATTTGTAATTAGTATAAGATTATATGCAATACTTTTGTTTCTCTTAAAATGTTTTTGTTCCTTCAGCTGATATAGTTGGGAACAGTGTTTTAATTTTAAATCTCTTTTATTTTTTTCCTGGTCGTATGCAAAAAAAATCAGGACATAAATTATCAGAAATTTTTGTACTACTTAAACTTTTCTTAACAGTAGCACTACGTGATGTTTCTCATCTACTCTTTGAGTAACTGTATATAGTATTTACCTAGCACTCAGATGAGCAAAACTTTTTGTGAACTAGATATACTTTTAAATAGTCATCAGCTTATAGTCACTTACAGATAAAATGCAAATTCCAGTTTTGATACTTAATGAAATTAAAAAAAAAAAATCACTGAAAGTATGACTAAAGAATGAACTGCTCTAGACTTGTTCATGTAAAATATTTTAATCTTAGAACAGCACAATAATACACTTACAAAGCATTCTCCTGTCTGAGAGCCTCTATTTATAGACTAAGCATTAAATACCAAAATGGGGAAAGAAATATATATATATATTTAAAAAAAAAAAAAAGCTTCATGTTATATTTTATCTATTTTGCATTTCTTGTCAAGATGCTACGGTTTGGTGAGAGGGTGGAGATATGATCACACTCATGATGAAATAGCTAGATTATGGATGTATGCAGCAAGTGCTGGGGTATTTGCCATATTAAAATATTTTCTTGCTGGACTTGATTTAAATAAAAATAATTATATTTAGTTTCTATTCTTTAACAATATATTTATTTTGTACTTTAGAGTCATTGTGTAACTCACTTTCAGAAACTGATCTATATGTGCATTTCAAAGGGTTGTTAATGGTTTGCTGCCAGGTTTTTGTGCAATAATCTCCAAGAGGTGTCATTACTTTTCTAGTACAGGCTCACTTACTGGTTGCAAATAAAACTGTTAACTTCATGCTGAAACCCTTCACAGATCATTTTAGTAAATAAAATTCATAAAGAGAACTGATGAACAGTTGTTCACTGCTGTTCTCTCATGTTTTATCTCCTATAACTTAGTCCCCTGTCAATGTGTGCTGCCACTTCCTTCTCCTCCTAGTTCTTGCCTCCAGTCAAGGGCTGATTCCAAGGTGGAAGGGGGAGCCCACATGCTAGTCCAAAAGATGTGTCTCGGGGTCTGATTGCAAAAGAATGCTTCATCCTTCACTTGAAAACAGTGAGATAGACGAGGCAGGTTTTTTTCTAGGGCTTGCTTTCCAGATTTCATCATGTCTTGAGGGACAGTCTGGAAAATTGTAACTCAGTCCCAGGAATCTAGTAAGTGTCTGGGTTCATTGTGATATTTGAATTCCATTTTTCAAGCATTGCTTTACAACATGCTCATCTGTAACTGGCACAGAGAGGTTGCACTGCAAAGGAGTCTCCTTGTTTATACTTTGGGTGGGAGAGGGTTACGTTTGCTCTCAAGCTTTTGTGTTCTCTGCTGGAGGTGACTAAAAGTTATTTCATACAACTGTAATTTAATCTCCATCTGCAGACTATATGATATTTCATTATTTCAACCAAATGTGTGGAGTCCAATTATTCTAATTTGGAGGAAAGCTCAAATAACCTTGCTTTGTTGTTGTTTTCTTTGGTTTTGACTACAAAACTGTACTGCTGTTTGTTCCTTAGTCCCATGTATGTTAAAACTACATTGATGTGAACTTCTGAAGGCAAATATAAACTCATATAATAGAGATTAAAACTAAAGACAACTTTCTTGAATTGTAGGGTTTCTTGTCTGTGTAACTGGACTTGCTTGATAATTAACTTAAATGTCTACACACATAGTTCTGTGAAATTGTTCAACGAGATTTGCTGTTACTAACTGGCAATATTGTGTAGCAAAACTTTCTCTTTCCCCTTTCTTCCAACATATATGTAAAACATTTTAAAATCTTGCTATTATATATCTAGAGACTCATTTCTTCTTATACTCTTGTATTAAATTCTACCAGAAAAACTCTTGGTGATGAACTTGACATTTTTATTAATTGTTCAAACAAGGAAACATCTGCTGAAGTAATAAGAAAGGTTTTTCTAGCAACTGCAAGTCTAAGTTAGGCAGCAGTAAATTTTTGTTGTGGATGCCTTACATGCATGGAAAATACCTTGGTGTTTTTGTTTTGGCCCAAGCATATGTAGTTTGGGGAACCTGTACTAAAGATGCCTTCCAACGGAAGGCAGCTATTTATGTCATATAATCCTCTTGCTGCTTTTGAATGGCAGACGAGATATTTGGGGAAGAAAGCTCAGGACTCTGCAGAGTAACTGAAATGTCAGCGTAGTTGTGTAGACAAAATAACAGACCCCAGTAAAGGTGTGCTACGATTTACCATCATGAAGCAGCAGATACTGGTGTAGCATGGTGGGATCTTCCTCTAGTTCTAACTCCAAGGCTTTGTAAGTTAAGGATGTCTTTCTCAAAAAAAATGAGAAAGTAAAAATGAACTCTGTAGTTATTTAAAGATGATATTTTTATTCATTCTGCAGAAGAATAAAGTTAAGACTACAGATATACCTGGAAAAGGGAATAGTTGATGAGAGAGCTTAATTCGTCACCAGAGAATATTTGGAAATCATCAGTTGTGACTAGAGGTTTTGAGGCCAAGGCAAGAGCTCTCATACTTGCAGATGAAAGATGATAAACCACTGGATATCACCATTTTAGGAAGTATATTTAGTAATCGGTGCCCTAGTTTTTACCAGCTACTTGTGATTTGTGCCCCTAGCATATTGTAGCATACAACATGAAGATCTCTAAGAGGAAGGAAGACCATCAGTCATTAAAATGACATGGGTATGGACCACGAGGCATGAGATCACCTACATGAGGTAAAGGATGGGAATATAACATGAGAGCATTGAATGCTTTTAATTTTAAGTTTGTACAGATGCTTGTACCAGCCAAAGCAAATGTTTTCAGTTGGAGCTGCTGAGAATCATATTTTAATAAACAATTGTGAAGAAGGTTGAAGGAATTCTGTTAAATAGAAACAGGAAGGATGCTGTTGAGCAGTAGGGTATACATCCTTGAACACATTGCTTGGTCACAGTGCATCTGTCAGGTGTTGGACAACTACAACTAGGCTGAAGAGTAGCTGTAAATGACTAAATTGATGGGTTGGTAGCCAAGTAAATACAGCCTTTTGCAGAAGTGAAAATGTGTCAACTGTCTATGTCAGTCTTAATGGAATGTGAGGCTGAAGTCAAAATTGTGTGTTTGGACTGGAGCTGCCACCTTCACAGGCATGGTAACCGTTTCTGGGTACTGTGAATGGTTTGAGGTTCTGAAGCCACAATGTTGCTGTTCAACTTCGATGCTGACTGCAGAGCTGACCCTGGAACATCCCTTGTTATAAATGGATCTCTTATGAAGTCTGTTTTGATGACAAAGCAAAGCTGTAACAATATCAATGGAAATGCTTCACAGCTTTGAATTGAAAATGATGCATTTTATGTAGATTATCTTGTGATCAATTGCATATTGCAGGTAAGGTGGATTTTTTTTCCTTTAAAATTCTCGGGTAGGTGGTTTTGTGATAGGGGAGGTATCCCTGCTAAAATGACATGAAACTTGCAAGTAATGGGATATTACACTTTTTAAAAATACTTCACTTTGTTTTGTCATCCTTGTAATGACACAAACTGTGTCAAGAATCTACCACAATGTATTATACATAAGGTTGCATTATTTTCGTCAGCCATTTCTGCTCATTTACACAAGAACTTACCACCTTAACATTTTTTATAGGTGTGTATATATCTTCAAGGAGCAGAATTGGAAGAGGTGTATACTTCTATTTTTAGCTGTATTGAATCTCAAATTTATATAGCCGTACAACAGCTAGTGTTTAAGTGAAAGAGGAGTAGACGAACACTTCATTCCCACCTCCCTCCATCACATGGGAAAGAACACTAAAACTGTTAATGGAGTCAGTCATTCCTAAATATTGAAGGTACTTTAGAGAATAAAATTAAGGGTGAGAGGGGAGAAGAGACGAGGAAGAGAAAAAGAGGAGGATGTCTGCTTTTTTTGATTTGAAGAATCACCACTTCTGTGAGGATAGGATATTTCTTCTCTATTTTCTTTCTCTATTTAACTGCATCTATTGGTAATGGTTATTTCAGAGTGACTGTGAATTTATAACTTAAGGCCTGGGAAAAACAAGGGCTGTGCCACCTCTACCAGAAATACATACAGCTGCATTGCTTAAAAGAGCTACGCTTCCTTGCCATCAGAGTTGGATTTGGGTGTAAATTGCAAATTTCTTTTGTGAACTTCTTAAATTCTGAGGCTGGTCCTGTGGCAATAGCATAAGACTACAGCCACTGTGGTTATACACAAATGCCAGTGACAGTAAGTAGCTCCCAGTTGGTGATTGTATAATGAAAGTGTTTTTAGTAGCTCTTTGATATCAGCTGCTGCTTGTGAAGAACCACTGTCTTCCATTTAAAGAAATGATCTGTTTGGTGGTTTCTGAAGCATTAGTTTCCATGAGTGCATGGATGTTCCCAAACAATGCTTAAAACAGAAGTTTGGGAGTAGGGTGGGAAGCTAATTCTTAGGTTCCTCCTTAGTCATTTGAATACTCCTCAAAGCAACTGATAAAATAGATGAAAAGACTGACATAAACTTATTGAGTAAGAGTGGAAAACTAGGCATTTCTGAAGAATACACTCTAGTTTTGTCTTAGGGAATGTAAGAAGAGATTACTTTGTTAGTAATAGTGACCCAACTGTATCTCAGTAAAAAGTGTGCATCGAGGGGTGGGGGAGGTTTTGGTGAGGGAGGGGAAGCTTCAACATCAGTTTGAACTCATCCAGAAAAACACAACTCACTGAGGGAACCATTCCCGTGTTCTTCCCTTGGAGAGAATAAAGTGAAATATTTAAAATTCAAAGCCTTAAACTTTATTTTAATTTCATTGGATTGGCATGATTTGTCATAGTATACCTAACCATGTGCATGTATGAAATAAATATCATGTTCACTTAGCTATTTAGTGCAAAAAATGGAGCCAGATCACCATCTGGAATATTCAAAAGTATTTACATAGCTATCAAATGCTCACTGATTTAACCTTATGATTTGTCTGCATTTTTATGCAGCTGTGGTATCTAGTTGCATCAGGTTATGTGAACTGTAAATCTAGAAGTCTCCTAAAACACAGTTTACTGTGAAGATGAAAATTTGTAGTGTGTCAAGAAATGCTTATTAAGTATTCTCTTTGTCTTCAAAGACAAGAAAGTTTCAAGGTAAACTTTAAAAATAGAGCAATTGTCAGTGTAGTTCTGCTTCTACTGTTGCCATGTTCAGATAATGTCAAAGCAATGGTGCATTGCCTTTTTACAGTTGAGTCTCTGTGGATTTTTATTTTTTACATCTAAATTTCATATTGAACCTAAAAGTTGAACAAATGTGCAATTAAGATGTTTTAACATCTTTAAGTGTGAAGGATCCCCAGATGTTTAACAGTATGTAATTAGGTGGACCTAATCAGTTTATTCTTTAATGAAATCCTGTCACTTAAGGTATACTGTGGCTTTGATTAGACACATTCCCTTGCTAAATGGACTAGGTCAGCACCTAAGGATGTCTATACTGTGTCAGTGATTCTTGAAATATTAAGCTGTTTCTCTTTTACTAGTGTCATTGCTCCTCTACAGCTGTCTCTGGTCATTTCTAAGATGTAAATTTAAGCTTGTTCTGATTTATGAACGAGAATATTGTATGTTGCTGACACTAACGGGAGTCAGTGGTGCTCTGTAACTTGCATGAGGAAGTCAACGTTACTAATAGGAAGGAGAGAAATTAACCATTAAAGCAACTTCCCACAGGAACTTCAGATTAGTCATTATTTACATTCTATATGTGAAATAAAATTTAACTTGATCACAAATCATAGGCTTGATGCAGGGATTACTGCATGAAGCTATATTATCACTGCATAGGGTTAGGTGGTCACAATGGTATCTTACTTTCATGTAGTGTTCAGATACCTAAATTCTTACAGGTAATAATGGAAAAAAAGTGTGTATTCTCTACATAAATGTACACATGAGAAAATGTTGTTAATTGTGAAGTCAGCTGATACAGAAGCCCAAAGGAGAAAACGCAGAACATGGGGATGCATTATAAATAATGAGGTTTAACTAAAAAGACAAAACATCAGGTTATGTGAGTACTTTAAAGAAGTCCACTGGTTGATAAACTTCTGTTTGGATAAAGATCCCACTGGTTTGAAATACTGAAACTGAAATTTGTTTGTGGATAATTGTTCTGTAGATATCACTCAGGTATAGACTGTAGTGCTGAAGTGGTGTAGAATTGTCTTTTGCAAATATCAAAGGAAAGTTGGGTACAGAGAATATAATTACTTACAATATAATATGGCTGGAGAGCTGAGACTTTCACCTCTTTAGAACTAACTTGTCACATCTAGTGATTGAACAGAGCTCTTAGTCCTCCTTTTTTGTCCTGTTTTTTAAGCAAATTTTAATGCAGTGGGATTTTCTAGTACTGTTTACTAGTCACTAATGCAGTAAGTCGAAAAACAAAATACCAGCTACAAATAATGCAGCACCCTCTCTTGTACCACACAGAGTGTAAAGACACTTGTTTAAAGTCTTCCCTCTGAGTACTAAGCAAGACTGACCTTGCTTAGCCTTTGATATTTGGTATCATCATAGCCAGAGCAACAAGAACACATTAAAGTACAGTACATAGAAATAAATTTTCACAGGTGACAAAATAGTTTAAAAAAAAAAAAAAAAGGCAATGTTAAATAATGGGCCTGTGTATGTGATCCTGAACATCCACAGGAGCAAAGAATTGATGCATATGATCATCTCAGGGCAGGGGGAGACCTAAAGTCCACAGAAGCTGCAGTTGCAGCAGTTGTTGAAGAATAAATCTGGCCAGCAGCGGCTGTTTGCCCAGTGCTAGTGTACTTAGTGTACTAGTGCCAGTGTACATTAACCACTAGCATACTTACTAACAGTTAATATATTTCTACTTGGAAAGGCAATTGGGGTGAGCAAGAGAATAAAATGAGTTATAAGACCTTTAGAAAACATGTCAAGAAAGATTAAAGGAGGGGTTGGTTTAATTCAAAAAAAAAAAAATCAAAAAGTATGATTTGGATGACATAACCATGTTCTAATGCCAAACACTTGCTACACCAAGGCAAGTGATTAATAATGGTATCTTCAAGCAATAATCTGTTCCAGCTTCGAAGCGTAATGGAAGAATGGCTGTACTGGGTCAAACTGAAGGTTCATCTAGCGTGTTTCCTGGCTTTTCACAGTGATCAAAAAATTTAAACTTAGGGAAAAAAATAAGATTATAGCACACACAAAGTAATACTTACCCCAGGTATGATCAACCTTCAACAATTCTTAGGTCTGAGAATGCTTAAGTGAAGATGATTTCTATTTACTTCATAGTCCTAAATAGTTTTCTTGTTCAAGAGTTGGCTACTTGTTCTTTCAACTCAAACTTTGAGCAGTGACAGTACTACGCGACAGGGAGTTCCTTGACTTAATCACATGCTACCTGAAGAACCATCTCTTTTGTTGTTTAACTTCTACTTGCTAGCTCAAATTTATCCTCTCTATTTCTTCTACTGAAAGAGACATTAACTCACCAATCATAGTTCATACTGTCTGTGCCATTCATGTCTTTATGCACCATAGGTGGTTGCACCATAGGCATTTCAGACTTTAAACACTTCTGTCATTTTATCTGTAAGATGTCACTGATGTTTGTCCAAACACAGGTCTGAACATGCCCTATGCTTTGTTTCTCTCAACAACTTGGGCAGATGGTATTTTCTCATTGCATTTATTTTTCAAATCTGCCTCCTTTTGCTTGCAGCCTTTCCTGTACCTTCCCCCAAGGAGATCACCACTATGATTTCTCCTTTTGGCATGTCCTTTCATTGTTTCTGCTTTGGCACGGGCATGCAGCACTGCTTTTACATGAGGCTTTTCTTTGTTTGATGGGGGCTAATGGCTGCAGTTTTCTATGGCAAATAGTGAATCACCTGCAGGATACACCTGTAGAAAATAGCCTTCTTTCATTGTCTTCTACACAAGATCAACAGTTTGAGAGATGGTTGTGTGTCACGGTTCTACATATCCAGCTGAGCAGGAACTTGCTAAGTCATATTTAATCACAGATGTGGTCATCTGATTCACAGATGATCTCTTCAACTAGCCAGTGAACAAAAAGTTTAAAAATTGAGGATACGATGCATACATAGCTCAGTTTATAGTGATAGTTGTCCATTAGTTCCAACTTACAATAATGAGATTCCTTTGGCAGCTACTATGTACCATATGTACTTTACATATGAAATTGCAATCCATTTTTCTGATAGGAATTTCTATTGACTTTATTTCATGCAGCAACAGAAATTATCTTCTGAAATCCACTACCACTATAGTATATTTGATCAGAATAGCTCATCTAATCTTTTTTAATTCATCCATTAGCAATTTTCCCAAGAAGTGATCAAGGCATAAATAGATAAGATTTCCAACTGATTCGAAATGAAGAAGCTTAATGACAACAACAACAACTTGCCAAGCAAACATTCATGCTACCTCTCACCTGAGCAGCAAGGGCCATTGCTCCTAAAGGGAGGGCAAGTCAGAACCTAGTATGGTAGCACAGGGACCCTGCTGGGTCTGGGCCCCATCCTACCATCCCTATGTGAGGGAGTGGGGCCGGCCTGGAGACAGCAGCCAGGTTCAGCCAAGAGTCCAGACTCACCAGACAGGTCCATGGTGAGGAGGAAAAGTCTGTCTGTGGTTCTGGGTCTGCAGGACCATGACCAGGCACAGGCATGGCTGTGATGCAGCAAGAACTGTAGCTCAAGTGGGGACAAAATACTAGAGCCTCAGCTTAAAAGCAGCTCCCCAGGAAGAGCAGCCCTTATTGCAGCCTCCCCCCCGAGCTCTCTGAAGAGCTCATCCAAGGTCACCAGCTGCAATAGCCTGGCCTTGAGCTCAGGCTCCCAGGGCAGGGTGGATGTGCTCAGGGCTCTGATACCTGGCTCTGATGAAAATATGACCCTGAGTGGAAGGAGAACTAGGTAGAGCAACGTGGTACTTGAGATATGTTAGAGTTCACTCCTGGAAAAACATTTTGCTAGCAGATGCATACCAGGCCCAGCATGCAAAAAAAAAAAAAAAAAAGGGAAAAAGAGGGAGCCGTGGACAAGTTGCTAACACTGCTGTGGTTTTCTTATCCCCCTTCACTCCCCATCCACCAAATGAATGTGGTAGGCAATCTGGCCATAATTTGTACTCCCTCTTCCCTTTTTAAAAATAATATTTTCACTGTAGTGGATCACTATACTGAAGGTTTCTGTAAAGCATCAGTTGAGAAGACCGTGTACTTGCATGAGCACTTTTGCCTAGAAATACAGCTAGCTGTCCAGAAATCTCAAACAGAGAGAATGCCTTTAGTTCAAATATTCTTTCTAGTCTGGTTTGCAATTAAACACTGTTTTTTTTTCCTGAAATATTTCTGCTGATTCATTATTAACTTACTTTGTATTTCAATGTTAAAGTGAAATATGTTTAACTCTCTTTAAATGAACTACCTTTGTGGTGGTATTTTTAAATGAGTCTTTTGATGCCTTCTTAATGGTACATTAAAACTTAATGAATGCTGAGTAACAGTAGAATCCCTATGGAAGCACATATGGTATCTACATTAATACTGAATGAATGCATAATGATCAGTAAAATTTCTGTGATTTCCACATGAATCAACAGTGATGAGCCACTTAGTGTTGCACTCAATTACATCATGTTTAATTTATGTAGCATTGTTTGGACATTATGTTTAAAATGTCTTTAGTAAATCATTGAGACTCTAATTGAGCCTCCATTCCAGTGACAAATTGCACTGTAAACATTAAATTCAGTTTTTTACACAACAATTAATTTATGTTGAAGCCTGCCTGCAAAGGGTCAACAATTTGATATATTCTCACTATCACTCCCTGAAAAATGGAATCCTAACATGAAAACAAGTTACAGTACCTCTTAAATTTTCTGTTCCCTTAGTTATGCAGCAGCTGGACACTGGAAAAGCATTAATTCCCTGAACTCTGGAAACAGTGGCAATACCTCAACTGCTCCATATGACCGCTGCCAAGCAGTTCAGAAGATCTTTCAGGTCAGAATGCCTTGTCCAAATCCATGCGGCTGACTCAGCAGAGTTCTATACAATGCCTGCCTCACCATCGTGCCATACCACCTCTTGTGTTTTGGGGAGGCCCTTCTAGCTCATCCATGACTCACCTGTAGCGCATGTATAGCACAACAAGGTGGACCAAGAGCTTTTGAAATGTAACCATGCCAGCGGTAGCCAAAGAGGTCAGGAGGGAATGTACCCCAAATGCAGACGCTGTCTTTCAGCTGTTCTCCCAGTGCCTGTCTGAGCTTATATTTGGCATCCTGTGCAGGGCAAGGAAACAAACACTTACTCACGTTGTGTTGATTACCTAACAGCCTGTGCAGAGGAAGATAGTCTTGCCTCACTTCCAAAGCATTACAAAAGTGTGAGGACCCACTTCATTTCCTCTGGTTTACCTTGTCATACACTGAACATGGGCAGTTGGCTGCCTAGTCCCTGGGATGAAGGCTCTGTAAAAGGCTGCCAGTGGCAAACGGTCTGTCTCCAGCTGTAGCCCTCCACTGAAGTCTTCCACAGTTAACTGCTACAGCAACAGCCTCTGCAGTGAAACAGGGCACAGACTTACCAGAGGATGCTATGACTGGTCTTTCTTTCCAGACTGGCTCCACATCAAGACTAGGGATACGCAGAGATCTGATCACAGAGAAAAAAAAAAATACAAGTAAATCTACTTTGTAAGGGAAAATGGTAAATAAAATACTCATACTTCAAACCTCCCCAGGAACAGTAAACCTCTGGTTGGCTTTTATGGTCAGGTACTTAGAGCAGATAAGCTTCTGAGACACCATTTCAGTGGGTCTATGCTTGAGCTGGCTTTGGAGATGGTCCGAGGCAGGTCTGTAGGGATTCATTAACAGAGAGAGGTTGCCTATTTTATTCAATTGGCTCAGTTAAACAGTGATCTGAATGTGACTGATTTTTGGCAGAGAAAATAGCCTCTCCCACTACTCCGGAAGGGATCTTGCACTCTCTCAAGTTATTCCTTCTCACTGGCAGATCAGGCCAATAAGGTCTTATCAAGAGCCTTTGTGTCTTTAACATTCTCCCTCAACTAGCTCTTCAAAGTACAATAAGCATGAGAGGTCTTGGCTTCGGGGAGTTTTTAGTTCTAAGAGGTTGTCTAGCCTAGCTGTCTCAACAAGAAAGATTGGGAGAAAGAGAACAGGGTTTGGAGACAAAGTCCTATCAGCTATTTACAAATAAATCCATCACTGTATTTTTAGCTTCTGCAAATTTCCTGCACTAGCTGCTAGCACTAGGCACTGCATCCAGTTGCTTTAGTTTATAGAGGATTTACCATCTGTGAGTATACAAAGCTATCATTTTAATCTGCTGTTCTTTTTGATCTACTGTGAGATTATCTGGTAACTGCAAAGGCATCCAACAAACAGCTGACCAACAACTTTGTTAGAAGATGTATAGACAAAGAACTTTATAATGATAATGATCATAACAATAGCTACTCTCATTTCTCTGGATTGCTGTAAAATGCAAATTCAGACCTTTAATAATTGCAGCTCAGGCTTTCATTTCTGACAGCAAAGTAAGAGAGAAAAAAAAATCTTTCCATCCTAAGAAGCTGTAAAAGAGGCTATCAGCTTCTTTAAAAAAAAAAAAAAAAAAGTATATAATTCACTTCATTCTTGTTAGAATTTAACAAATGAAGTATAAGAGAGGAAAAAATACTCATGGAGAACCTTTTCATTTTGCTTTAAAAAGTCTTTTTTTTTTTTCATTTGTGTTGATCATTTTAATGATGCTATTCTCATGATTCAGGAATTCTATGCTGTGTTAATTTAATTCAGCTTTAATTTGAATTGAATAAAATACTGGCTAGTTGGTTAGCTACGATGATAAAATACATGTACTGCTTAAACACAGTGTTTGAAATATATAAAATAATCTGAAATACACTTCAGTGTATGCCTAATAGATTTTAGTGATGTAATAATTTCTAATTTGTTATGTAGCTATATATTTTCAGTCTGCTATGTAAGAATATTCTTTAAAATTAGATGTTATGAGGTTATAGTAGCCTTTAAAATAACACCAATATAAGAAACACTACAAGAAAATAATCGAATGTATGCCTTGAGCTACATGATGACTACACAAACATACTTCATGGCAAATTAGATTTCCTTGACTGGTGGTGTGGTTACAGTGATATAATTCATGTTTCATAACTCTGAAGAAATAATGAAGACAGTGTAACCAGAAATGTGTCAATTTGAATAAATTTATTATGAATTGCTTTGGTTTTAAAAGCTCCCAATATGTTATAATAGAAGCCTACGTTCTTGCTTGAGAGCCAGCCAAACTATCTGTAGAAAATGGGTTTTTAACGTCTTAACAAATCGCTTAATGGTAGATTTTCCTTTCAAATAAACAAAAGGAGAAATGTTCTGAAGAGACTGTGCTAATAAAAGAGATGAGAATATACCTTTCTTTTAAAGCTACTTTGAAAGTAGAATGTTTGGAAGCCTCATATTTAGAAGGTGGCTTCTTACTCCAAGTGGAAACTCAAAACATTGTGAAAAATGTACATCCATTTTTGCCCGAATCTAAGTTGCAATGAAGCAAAACAGCCCATGCAAAAATTAACTCTATTCACCAATTGCTGAACTGCAATTACTTTGTGCTGAATGCAATATGCAATGGGCTACTTCCAGCTACAGCGCAAAATTTCTGCCACTAAAACCATGCAGGTTTGCAGAATGTAAATTGGAATTTAGTTAAGGCACCATCTAACACGTGCACAAAGTATGTTTTAACAGTTAGGACATTTCATGTGTCACCTTCAGTGACACAATCTGTCTTTGGTCTGATTTCTTGGTCAGAGGCTTATTATTGGCTCTGAGGCCATGGCTTGACAACAGGCCAAAATTGACTTGAGGCCTTGATCAGAGCTGCCAGAGCCACAGGACTCAAACATCCACAAACTCACTTTGTCGGTTCAAATTTAAGAGTTTTGGTGGGCTGAATTTTTACCAGTAGGCTTTTTGCCAGATCAGATATTGTCTGTCCTCCCACAGCCTGCATAAAGTCTACATAGAAACACAAAGCCGATACAGATTCTTTATTATGTGCTGTGGCTAATTTGACAGAAATGTGACTGTGTGCTTATTCCTTATGGGGAATGGGAAGGTAATCTTGAGTGATCCAGTAGAACAGAAATCTAGCAATGAGAAAGAATACCAACTTCTGTGTCTAACACAGCTTTATAAAAACCCCAACTTTATGAAAAGGGAACACATCAGTTCAATAGTTCTTCTTGGATGATACAATGACAGTTCAAGTGGGCTAGAAGTCTGAAAACTATATTGCTATTGTTGTATAAAGTAAGTTCAAAGAACATAAAAAAGCATGACTTAGTTTATCATCTTTGAATTCTCAAACAATGGATTCAGCTAAGTTCATGAATCTGATGGAGGACACTGAAGGCTGAATTTAAAAATGTTGAGTGGCTATAACATTTTTCCTAATTTTCAATGTGATCTCAGTTTGTACTCCTGCTTCTGAAATGCTTCAGGTACATCAGATGCTAAATTTCTTTGAAGTCAGGTACAAATTATTTTTGAACATGTTCAGTAGCCAGTTTTCTCATTCCCTTCCCTCTCCAAGGGAAAATTTTGTAAGATTTTTTGGCTTTCTAGCAGAATTTAGAGGACCACTGAGGGAAACACAATTCTCTGGAATTATTTTGTATGTTATTACTCATGTCTTGTGTAATATCTCCTTCATAAATACACAAAAGTAGACTAGTAGGATGCCTAAATTCGGTGTTATGAAATTGTTCTATTTGTAATGGTAAAATTAGGACTATTAGAAAAACAAATTGCTTTTAAAATGAAGTACAGTGGCTACTGAACAGCTCCAGAGCACAGCTTCAATAAACTTGAAAGCAAAGGAGAATGTACTTTTTTCTGCAGCTCAAACGAGGATCACCTTTCAGACCAGATTTAAAGCTTATTGTCAGGAGTACTGAAGTATTAATATATTTTACCTTTTTTATTTTTAGAAACAAGAAACCTTCATTATAGTTACAAAGAAGGATGGCCTGATTGCTAGAGCACTAATTTTGGACTCAGTATTTGCATTCCTTGCTCAGCCACAAATTCCATTAGATCTTGAGAAAGTCACTTAGCAAATTAATTGCACTGTCTAATTTTTAACAGCTAACTGAGATGCTTAAGTCAGAAGGCAGTTCACCCTAAGTTTCCAGGGTAGTCACAGGAAACAAAAAGTTCTTCTGGGATGGCTGTCAGCACTAAAAGCTTTAGGTGCTCTTAGTTCATCTCTGGAGTCTCCTGTCTCCATGGAAGTTCTATGCCTCTGTGTCAAGTGGCCAAGCTACCCTGCTATAGTGTCTAGAGTCAGATATTCTAAACACCCACTTAGGGTTAATTTTTAAAGACATTCAGGCACATAAAGATGCAAACATTTACTCATCCGTATGAAGGGAATAAATACATTAAAATGTTAGGTGTACTGATGTTGTGATAATTAGGTTCATGCTAAGTGCTGAGATTGTCGTTGTTAGATAGGGTTCCCGAATTACAGACATTTGCATTAATAACCTTTTAATATAATAACTTCCAAGTAGTCAGCACAATGCTTTTAAAACATGAACAGTATGTCGCTTGTATTGAATACTGCATTCCCTGAATATAGATTTATTGGAAAAAACTCTTGAGATAGAGCAAATACCCTTTCTTTGTGTAAATCCTGCAGGAATAATTCATCCCAAAGAGTACTAAATGTCCTATCAGGTGATGTATTAAAATAGCGGCAGATACATTATGCTACAGATGCAGTACCATAGGAATTCCAGCTGGCCAGATAAGCATTTGTTTGTTTTACTTTCTGTCATTTGGGAGCAATGTAATTACTCTGTCATTAAGATTCAGCAAAGCTTTCCATTTCAGAGCCCATTTTCAAGGCATTCTAAATTGCACAAGCACAGGTAGGTTGATTCAGAAATTGCTTTGCTGCATCAGGTGCAAATTTGGGGGTGCAAATCTGGGCTAAGTTATTCTAGTGATTTTGGAAGAGAAAAATTCTTCCCCCTGTCACAAGATATGCATACAATCACATTTTAATTTTCTTACTATTCCCTGAATGAGAGAAAAACTTCCTTAGATCTAACGAAAGCTAACAAAACCCATTTTCTCACAATGCAGCATGTCTGAAGTTACTAGACTTTCATTTAGTTTCATAAAGTCATGGACAGTTGACTGTGAGCTGCATGTTATAGAAGCAGAGATGAAACAATGTGAGTAAAATTCAGGCACCTAAATACAAATGTCTGGTGCCATATTTAATGTCCAAGAATTTCTAAAACATACACACTGGACTGTCGCATTTACAGAGGATGAACAGGAAACCCATTTCTTCCTCCAGCAAGGTAGAACAGGTATCTAGATTGGTACTAGATGCCTGCATTTAGGTAAATGAATCACTGTACATCAATTTTTTCAAAATATAGAATTAATTTTGTCTTTAAATTTCTTGTATCAACCATATACCCTGGTAACAAAAGTGAAATGCTATCTTACTTGAGTCTGACCAGACAGGTTGTTACTTCTTGCCCCAAATAACTCCACACTTCCCCTCCTCTTTGGGCATATCAGGAGATATGCTTTGGTAGTATTGCTTCAGTGTCCTTGGCAGCAGCTCAAAAATGGCTGAGATTTAGAAGTGGTGTGGCTGTTTGTAAGAAGTCTCATTTTAGCTCTGCATTCCTCTGCATTAGCTCTGCATTTTTTTTTTTTTTAAATACTTGCATTTTATTTCCCCTTCTACAAAATGACTACTGTTAAAGGACCTTGAATCTGGTTTCCCAACAACTCACATTACAGACACTGAATTTCTATGTTCTGGATAAACACAAACAGTAACAGCATAATCACCTGCGCCCTTCCATAGTATTTACATGTTTGTGTAAAATATTCTGAAGGTATATAAGGTCAGAAATTATGTTCTCTGTATAAGGTTAGTTCTAGAAAAAGGGCTGTAAAAAGTACCAGCAATACGGTGCTGTTGTGAAATATCACTTTTTAAATTTAACTAAATGTTCTCAGCTATGTGATGTTTGAAGTTGTCCACTCTTCACAGTAGTTATTCCAGAGGCACTAACAAAGCATAAACTGTTGCACATATTTACAAGGGATTAATAAGAACAGAGAAATATACTCAAAGAAAACTGTTTCTTCCATTACAATACTATCATTACAAATGTTTGGCACTGCTAAATTAGGTCCCTGAGACTTGACAATTCACTTCCACAAATAACCGTAGCGGTGTATTATGCGGTTCATCCATCCATAACTACCCAGATTACATATAGTCTACTAGAGTTGGACCCATTAGATGAAGACCTAGCCAATGTAATCCATACATATGTAACGTTCACCCTGAACTATTACAGTTCCCTCTTTATAGAAAGGAACTTTATGCCCCAAAGAATTTCAAGGTTGTCCAGTGCAGATCACATCACCTAATACACAGTTTATTGTAGATGCTGCTGCATGATCGATTTCATACAACCTTAGGCTGAGGGAGCAGAAGCCAGTATGTCATGTTGTTTGACCTGCATCTCACAGGCCCTACGTGACACCCAGTCAACCCTATACTGAACCTAATTATTTGGTTTTAGCTACAAAGACCTCTTTCAGAAATCATACGCTCTTGTTTTGATTTGATTGACTTGAAGGGTATCACTCTCAAAACCCTGCACTGAATTTAATTCTGTTCTTGTGTTACAGTTCAAGGGAAAATTCCAGCAGGGAGATGTTCTGGTCTGAGGACAAAGCTGTCACAGGGAATCACAGAACTTGCTATTGAAATAGCAAATACTCTTGTCAAAGATAGCAATAAAATCCATCCCCGTACTCAAGTTTCTTATGAAAGTACACTTAAGTGTTCATGCTTTTCAGTGGGGAAAAAATCCCAAGCCCAAACCACACAACAAAACATAGCACAAATCTGCTTCTCAATAGTAAGTGCAGAAGAGGAAAATTAAGTTGGGGGAAGCACCACAGCGTTACTGTGCTGTGGTTTGTGTAAGTACACGCAGAGGGAGTTTCAGATTAGGTTGAAGAGCAGCTTCTGGAAACTACTGAGACTGCTGGTACTGATTTAATCCCTTGGAACCTTTTCCCTATCTGCAATCAAAGATACACATTTCAACAGCAATTCTAAACTTAACGTTCAATGTGAGCTATAATAATAGGCAAAACTCCTACAAAACGTTCAACCACAGATAACTTTCAAAGAGTTATGCACTACTGCCAAGAAGTTAGCTACTGATATCTCTGAGTGTTCATAGGATAAATTTGGCTCCCTTGAAGCACTGCCCAAACAGATGGGCCAGTTTTCAAAGTTAAAAATGAGCTTTCAAAATGCTCAAGAAGGAGCAACGATGCACAGTTCATAGTGTCAGGACCACAAAGAAGAAAAGTTAATTTGTGTTCAGCATATTCTAAGTGCATGGGTATAATAAAGACACATAAATTACAAATTCAGACTTATATCTTGGGGAGTGCCATTTTTTACATTTTTTTTTTTTAAGATGATCCTCTATATTATGTTTGATGCAATTCACTCTAGGGTGCTTGCAGAGGAAACATTACATTGGGAAACATTGGGCCTGGTTATAGCCTTGCACTGGAAAAACTAGCTACTTCTGTGGCTTCAACCTAGTAGTTCAGTAGAGACAGTTCTTCTCTCTGCTATTGCTACTGTGACAGAACATGGTGTAAAGGTATGGTATTATTTCTCTTAGTGTAACCATCCTTAAGAAATTACAGTGAAACTTTTTAGGATCAAGCCACAAAACCACATTCAAAATACATTGATTAAAACAAGGGGGGAGTGTGTTGAAGGGTGAAATAAAAAATCCAGTGAAACCCTCCACAGTTTTTAGAGATAATCACAGATAATTTGGATTTTTTAAACTTTCACTTTGTCAGTAATAACTGTGAAAGTTTACTCTAATTAAAGGCATAATTTTATCACATTAATCAAGTGCTGTAGTTCTAAATAGCATACAGGCTTTTGAGAACTGTAGAGCTTGATTTTCTGAAAGTGGGGTGCATACTGAATAGCTTGAACCCGTTGTGCTTTTTTCAGTATGTATTTTTAATTTTACTTGATATCAACACCTGGATGTAACTAGGGCTAACAAAAAAATTAATTTTTTTTAAAGAAAAAGTACATCTATTGAGTTGAGGATTGAAGAATGCCCAGAAATTTAGTTTTAGGGAAATTTAAGTCTGAGAATGAGGACCATTGTGCTGCAGAAGCAGAGTATCAAAAAACAGATTAGGCGGCTTAGGTGTATTTATGATAAAAATGAAGCCAAATCACACAGTTCAACACGTATTTTGGTGTCAGGACGTAGCAAAAATCTGCTAGCCTTTTAATACCAGCATTATTAATTGAGAGATGACTGGGTTTGTACTTGTTCAAAGAAAGAGTTAAAAAAGGTTACTCTCAAACAGAGCCTAGGAAAATGCTCTCAGAAAACTTTAGTCAAGCTCAGGCACTACTTCTTACTCTTACAGTTGTTTGAAAGGAGAGAGACAGTAAGCCAGAAGAAACTAGTTTCATATTCTCACCCATGCAATGTTTCCTACACTACACTGGAACAATCATTTAGGTCTTTCTATGCCTCAGTATTTTGATGACTGTATTTTCTCATGCAGTACTATTCCTACAGAAAGCACTGAAAGCAGCAAGCATCAGGACAGACTATGAGAAGAAAAATTAAAATTTTTAAAGTTGATTTGTTTCTTAAATTACTACATTCAAGTGAAATTATAATAGCATTACATTTTTGTTGATCTTTCCTACAAATGACTTTTTTGCTGTCATGACTCATTAGAATCCTAGCAAAGTTATTTTGAAACACAGAAGCATTTAATTTATTTGTTAATATTCTAATTGTGATTTATTATTTGCCTGCCATTTTAAACCAATTACATGACTAAGCCAAAGACACAAAAACCTACCACGTATGGCAAGTTGCAGCTATGAAACAAGTTGTGCAGACTGGGTGAAAAGTCAAAACATATTTTCTTTTCGTGGTTGAACTTTTTACATGCTGATTAGTATCAGCATGCAGTTGCCACCTGAAGGTTCTTATTTCTTCCTGAGCCCAGTTTTCTACCTGGAACACACACACCAGTTGTCCTTCCTCCTATTCTTTTGAAGACAGTGAAGTTTAACATGCCATGTATATATACAGCAGTAAATCAGTTAGACAAAATTAGTCTGGCCTGTGCAAATGTATAAAAAGATAGCTCTTTGCAAGCAGCAAACAAATCAAATCAATCATCTGACAGTGTAAAATTCCAGATATGTTTGCCAGTCTCTGTATATGAGAATTCTTAATCAACTCGCACTCACACTTCTGCTGTCAGCATAACAGAGAACGAACTGTTTGGAAGACAAGGAATCCTTAGTTTCATTGAAAATAAATGTCCTGCAAAATCAACTTCAACTCAGCTAAAATGAAAACTGTGAGTATTGCTTCTATTTCGGAAAAATCTTTCTCTGATTGAAAATCTTGGCTTGTGTGTGAGGATTTCGTCAGTGGGCTCAGGAAAACAGAAAAGCACGTTTGTCCCCAGACATTCTGTATTCTGTTACTGCCTCTAAGTGAGCCAAGTAAAATCAGGTTTCTACATACAGCTGTTTCTGCCAGGGGTTGGGCTGGGCTTGAATTATTTACCTTTCTATCAGATTCAATGACTTGCACGGTTTTACCCATTCTGCTTGGTGCCATGAAAGTGTTCTTCAGTCAGCGAGGGGGTATTTTTATCTTGTAACGGGACGAACACTGATACGGACAGCGGTGGAATTATCACTCAAGGCTGCGTGCACATAAGCCAGGACAGGGCTTCCTCTGCGGAGCAGCCCGAGGCGCAAGGAATAACCTTCCCACTCGCGCTCCCGGAGCAGCTGTGGCTCAACACGCGTCCTTGGCCCAGCTGGGGACCCAGCTTTTCCACAAGCTGCTTGTCTGGCACAAAGGTAATGGGTTTATTTCCCAGCTTTGTTCATTCCTTATTTCTGCGAGGCATAATCATAAATTCCCGACCTCACAGAGGGACTGGGCTGCTTAGTTAATGATTTGTGAGGCGCTGAGAAAACTGCCAAGGGCCGTCTGGCCGCGGGCGGTGGTGGTGCGTCTGGTCCCGCCGCAGCACACGAAGCCGACGCTGCCCGGCACAGCTCACCACACAGACGGAAGCGTCACCTCCGCGCTCGGGCACGGACGGGCCGAGGCCCGCGGCGGGCAGTGCCCGGGGCCGTTGGGGCCGTTGGGGGCTGCTCGGCGGGGCGGCCGCGCGTGCCGCCAGGCAGCG
>VXAA01006941.1:1224005-1264677 GCA_013399115.1 Anseranas semipalmata | reverse complement strand
CACCGGCAGGCGGCGGGGCTCTGCGGCCGGGCGTCCGGCCCCGGGACGCGCGCTGAAAAGTTGCGAGGCGGGGTGGTGCCGGTGACGGGGGGTTCTGCGGAGCACCTGCCGCTGTGGACGCGTGTCCCCGCTTTTTGAAGAGGTTTCCCAGTTTGAGGTGAAGAGAGACGCGTTGCCCATCCTGCCTTGTCAAACCGAGCGGAGCCGCTACTTTCTTGTCACGGCGGCTTCCCCGCGGCGCTTGGCAGATAGCAGCCTCACCGGCGCGATGCTGCTGTGGCTGCTGTTAGTGGTGTGCACGCTGTGTTTGTTACCTTAGAGGCTACTCTTAAAGGCATTGATCTCTATTTTTAGTCAGGAAACCGCGAGCTAGGTTTTTTGTGAAGCATCTGATCAGTTTTGGTAGACTCAAGTTTAGGAAATATGGTAATACTGCATACGATATTTTGCACTCCTTCTCACTCCTTCTCCAGGAGCTGGACTCGATGATCCTTATGGGTCCCTTCCAACTCGGGATATTCTATGATTCTATGATTCACTTCTAAGTATCACGTTAAATGAATGTTCTGTGTGGGTTTCCAGAAAGAAAACCATCATCATTCTGCATCATTACCTTACTCTGATGGTTTTCCACACTTTTATACAAATTAGTATGTGAAATCTAGAACGGCAATAATGAACATAATAAAGTTAAATATTAAGCTTGGAGCCATCAACTCCCATGTGTTGGAAAATCTCATTATGTGTTGGCAGACTCAAATACCTGGGGTGCTTTGGGTGCTGCTCCCCAAATGAAATCCAGTAGAAAAAGTGCTCTTTGATATTTTCCGTGTGAGAAAACCGTGTGCTGTAACATGCACAGCATTTTAGCCGACCATGTTATTAATGCAGTACTTTAAGCCGGTGCATAACGGAGCTCTTCAGCAAGTACAGTAGTGATTGTCTTCCCAACTCTTGCAAGTGCTGCTTGGTGATACTTACGACACAATTAGATTTAAGTCGCCAGAAACTACTGAGACATTTACTTTGGAGCTGTGGAGATTCAAATACAAAATTGAAGACGGAAATGAGTATACGCTCACTTGCTTTGCACTATTTTGTCTTGTCAAACACTTTGACTCCTGATACTGGGGAAAAAAAGTTTCCATTTGTTCAATATACAGTTGTGATGTACTTGGGAAGTACTACTGAGAAGTTAGATGCCTCCACTGTTGTAATATTTGTACATAGGGAATGGCACGAACACAGGGACAACAAAATATTTACTGATGTCCTGACGAGCCAATATAAATATATCCATGCTCTTACTCTGGAAAGACTTACACATATTCAAACGACATTATAATCAGATCTGAATACTTGGATTGCTTTCAAGTGGAGTTAAGCGCTGTATGTTAATAGATTCAACCTACTGATTAAAAAGTAACTGCACAAAAAAGCTAATTACTGCAACCAGCAAATATCATGGTATTAGTGCCTTAGTATGGCATGCACTGTAGTTGGTCACTGCAATTTTAACAGCAGTTTTTATAATTATTTCTTTTTATTATGTATTTTGTTGAAATAGGAGAACAAAGAAAGATGACAGTATTTTGGAGATCCCATCGATTCCAAATCCTTTTCCTGAGCTGTGTTGCTCTCCGTTTTCATCTGTTTTGTCAGCCAGTCTGTTGCCCAAGGCAACTTCAAGAAAAAAACAGGTAAGATTTATAATTATTTGACAAATACTAAATTGGTTTCATGAAGGCTTGAAGAAAACCCAAGTTACCTATTAAAATATTTTTCTAATAAAGATGTTCCATATTTCTGTAGTTTGGTGAAATTTTCCCTGTAGATCATCACTGCTTGTAGAAAATGATGTTTCAGAATCTGTGACTTAAGACATGACTGTCCTTTCGCAGAGTCTCAATGGGACCGTACAGAATTTTTGGATAAGGTGGAACCTTGGGCAGGCAGTACTTTACATCCTTAAATAAGAAGTTAATTTCTTTCTTCCTCCCTACCTCCAATTATTGTCATCAGTGCTATGGCATGGATGGTTTTATCAATTACTGAGCGGCTCCTTTTATCTGGCAGTCTAATTCTGCTAGGATAATTGAGTAAAAAAGAAACTGAAGGGGAAGGAGCAAATGCTGTCTACATGGCTATATGTTGTATGCATGTGCATAGTTGATGTTACATATATGTGTGTATATATGTGTATATTTTGTATGCGTGTGTATAGTTGATGCTATACATGTGTACGTATAGGTGTCTTGTTGATGTTACTGTGTTTCTATAAATACCTTAAAATGTAAGCCAAGGGAGGTTCTGAGTCAGCAGACAGACCTGGCGGTGCTCTTAGTTCTGTTCACAAGCAGTGTATTTGTTGTCCTGGGCAGGGATAGAGGATAAAATTTCCAATTAATGGAGATTACTAGTGTGGAAGATCTGTTTCACTCTTTAAAAGCTTACCTGTCTCTTTTCTCTTTTCTTTTTTGAGACTGGGGAGAAGTCTGACAAGGAACACTTGCGACATTAAGGGTGCTACCTCCTTCACATTCTCTTTTTTCGGTGGCCTGCAAGAATCTCTGTCTTAACATTTTTAGGAGCAATATTGGAGGTGTAAGAACTTACACTGCTGCTGCTTATTCGGTTTTTAAATTTGCATCAAGAAATTGTGTGAAAGTTGAAGTTTCTTGTAATTGTATTAACTTTTCTGAAGCTGACCAGCCATGGCTGTTTCTGTGCACCTGCTATAAAAAATAGGTGCCAGAGACTTTACTAGCAAATTTCTGGGTCGACACCTTAATGAGAAACCTTTTCTTTCTTTTTTTTTTTTTTCCCTCTCTTCTGTGAAAATCATGTGCATGTGTCTGGGAAACTCCACTGATTCTATCTTGCCGTGTATTGCATGTTGTCTAAAAATAGCTGTGGTGTGTTTCCCAACTATTTGTGTTGCTTTTAGTTCTTTCCTACTACATCAATGCTAATTTGAAGTATTTCTGGTCAGTTTATAGGTAAACATTGCTAATGCGGTGGGGTAAAATTATGCAAGTTTCATGCCTGGGCAAGGCTGAAGCATTGACAGTCTTTCTGCAGAGGCAGGAAAACCACCAAACTGGTAACACTGTCTTTCAGAACATAAGTACTGGAAGTCACATTTAAAAAAATTACTCTTGTTGCTGGCTTAGATTGCACTCATTGTGGTAGTCTTCGTGCTTGCAACAGGCAAGTAGATTTCCCAAGCATGATTTAACACAGAAAGGTCAGCTGTCTGCTTTTGTGGCCTGTCATGTTTAAAATTACTGACTGGCATGATCAGTTAAGCCAGCTAAATGTAAGCTTCAGTCTCTCAGAAACTGAAGTTCATGGCTTCACTGATTTCACTTCTGTTCTGCCCTTCAGAAGGGCTCTTGTTATACCTTTTGTGACAGGTTCTCCTTGCAGTCCTTCCGTTTCTCCTGGTTTTCCATTGAAGAATGTAGTGCTCTCTGGTAAAAGCAGGATCAAGAACAACTGCTTTATTTACTAAAGTGAGTTAAAATATTGATAGTGTCTATGGAGGGCCTGATCCGTTTTCCGGAGTGCAGAAAGATTGAGAGGAGTCTTTATGTTTGCTGGAGGCATTTTAACAAGACCATAGTTTGTGTCACAAAGCCTTTTAACTAGGTATCTGTGTACGGCCACTGCTGGAAAAACGCTACTGGACTACGTAGACCTTTTGTCAGACTCAGCATGACTGTCCTTTTGTTATTAAAGTTATCAAAGGGTAAGGCCAAATGGCAAATATTGAGTTAAACTTGTATCTCTGAAATTCAGGTTGAAATCTTCTAATATCTTTGTGAAATTACTTAGGTGTGAAAAGGAGAGGGATTGAATGCTAAGCAGGTGTGCAAGGAAGAGGAGCAAGTTGTGGCTTTGACTTCCCATAGTTGGCTGTGGAGGCCGTGCTTGGGAATGTGGTATTTCCACACCACTTTCTGGGTTTGCCTACTTTGTAACAGCTCCATCTGCACATACCTAATCCCTATACAAACCTCTAACTGAGTATAGCCCTGAAGGCCATGGATATTACTGTTGTGGTTTGATAATTTCCTAACTCTTAAAAAAAAAACAAGAGAAACAAGGTACACTTAAGCACTCTTCCTCTTCTTTTTTTTTTTTTTTCTATACAGTGTTGACAGCTGCCAGAATATTTTCTGCTGCCTCTGTGATGATCTACATATGTTTTCAATGACTCTTTTAGATTGCTTTCTTTCTGATTTAGTTTCTTCTGCTGCTATGTTTTTAATTTCAGGTATAATAAAGAAAAATTACAGAGTGAGTTTCTACTTATGTCTAATAGGTAACTATTATCAAAATATGTGTTTCTAAAAGAAAAAAAGAATGAATGCCTCTTTTGTCTTATTTTTATCTCCAGAAAAGATTTTCTATTTCCAGGGAAAAAAAGAAGTTGTCAGAAATATCTCTGTGACACTACCACTCTCATAATCATAACACCTGTGACATCTGAAAGGCTGAAATTCTTAAATATCTTTCTTTTTCTGAGTAGATTATTAATGTTATTTAGAACTGTTGTTTCTCTGAGATGAAGTTCTTAATGTCTTTTCATGATCTTTTATCATAAACCTCTTAAGACATTGAACGTGCTGTTTGAACAGCATATCTGTTTGTGGGGCTGACTTACTGGAAATGAGTTTATAAAAGCAAATTGGTAAAAAACACATAGCAGAATAGTGAATTGCCTCTGTGCTTGGGAAGTAGGACAGCTGTGTGTCCGAACATTATCCGGTCTGCCTCAAAAACACAGCCGTTGGTCTCTTTTTTTCCTCCTGCCGTTTGGAAGAGTTTTGTGTTACATCCTCATAGACTCATAATCCTAACATGTTAACAGTAATTAGAACAAGCTTACTTTAAGAGGCAACCTTGACTATTTTTCTTTTTGTAATTTTAAAAAGAAGGGAGGGGGGAAAGATGGGGATCAAAATAAGAAGTAATAGTATGGAGTCAGTATCGTGACAAATTTTATTCCTGTAGAGAGAGAACTGGGAGCCGGGAGAGTGGAAAGAACGTTTGCATTGACCATGCTGAGACATGCAGACTTGTGCCTCAGCTGACCTCTTCTCAGTGGAGTATTACATGGAGGTGGTCCTGTGGAGCTGATCACACCATGTTTGGGAAGGGGAACTTCGAGATGTACCATGAAAGGGAGTGGGATTACATGATTCATATCTGCATCCTTAAGGGAGTAATATGGAGATGAAATCAACAGCTGAATGTATTGATGGCAAGACCACTTTGCAGATTGTGTAATCTACTCTGCATGAAATCATCAAGTTCGGTGTCCTTGGAAGAAATGTAGGAGGGGATTGGGTGCTTTTGATATGAATAATATTATATTAATAGATGCTCAGATAAACTGAATTTTATGTTCAGGGTGGAAGACTTTTATTTGAAAAGGACAAAAAAAAAACCAGCTTTCCCCTCATAACCAACACAATGCAGTCAATTAGGTGCATGGTGGGAAATTTTGCCTTCCCTGATGCTGGTTCAGGTGTTTGCTGTTACTAGGTGGAGTATGTGAGCTCACACATGGAAATCTAATTGTGTCTTGGAGTCTGTGTTCTCTAAGAACTGGCAAGGAACTGGACAGGTAAAACACTTATGCATTAGCTGTCTTAATTTTCAAAATGTATAACTAGTACTTTTGTCTCTAATTAAGATCAAAATGGATATTACTAGGGAAAAATTTTACTTGTAAGAAAACATAATTTTCCATTCATTAGTATACTTTCAGCTTTCTTTGGTCAAATGATCTAAAACCAGGTTACTATAGTTAGGAAAGCTTGCTTTTTAAGTCTTTCTGAAAACAAAGCCTGAATCATTTGTGCTGGAGTGACAGTTCTTGCCCTGCTCAAGGATAAGCCAAAAAGTATTTCATCACAAAAGTAGTTCAAGGTAATTAGTGCCTTGTTTCTTTAAATTCAATTAGAAGTGCAAAAATAAAATGAGTCTCAAGGTGAAGAACACTCAATTCTTTGGTATATTATCTTCCCTTTTTTGTTTTTCTTGATGTTCTAAACAAGTAGATATTTTTATCATTCAGAATCCAAATATACTCCCACAATGTTCTTTCTTGGAAATCAATTGTATGAAAAAAACTCAAATACTTATTTGATTGTAGTTGAACGTCACTTCCCTTTGTGCATTAACAAGAATTTTTCATGTAAAAGCTCTTTGGCAAAGAAGAACTGGGAGGAACTTTATGGCAAAGAGAACATGTTCCTTTAAATGTGTTCTATTTGAAGTTTATGATTTATACTGAGCTTTGACTGCTGTAATCAAAGTACCATTTTTATTTATTTATTTATTTATTTTACAGTTATAATGCAGGTTCTTCCAACGTACCCTCTTGAAACCCCGTCCTTGAAAATTTTACAGATAATTCTATTAACAGACATAAATTGCTAAGTATCTGCTGCTTAAACTTTTTCATGACAGATTTTTTGGCTGAAAGACCTGTTTTCTCTTGACTTTTAAACAATGCAAAAACACAAGCATTTTTAATGACATGTATTAATTCATGAATTTTCCAAGCAAGTACTTGCTGGTATGTTAATCTGGAGTTTATGATTTATAATATTGACTAACTTTGGTGTTCATTTATTGCTTTCAGAACTTATTTTGGAAGTCAGAATAAATTTCTGTTTTCTGCTTTTCTTTTTTTGTGCTATGTTAAGATTTATTCAGGGTAAATAAATGAGGGCTTACTAGTATAAGCATGTTGGTATTTACAAACTGTGTGTGGGCAAGGTCTAATTTGTGCTTGTCTTTCCTCACAGTAGCCATTTTCTACTTTGTTTTCAAGTTTCGAATGATAGGACCTCTTTCTCATGTTTGTTTTCCATACTCTTAGTAGAGCCGTCAAGTGAATAGTTCTTTTGTTGTTACAATGCAAAGAATGCCTTAGCACCTAATGTGCATTTTGGGCAGTAGAAGGTAAAAAAAAAATCCATCTTTACAGGGTGGGAAGACAAAGTGGTGAGCCATTTGCATCTCTTCTCAGTCTATTCCACCTACTTCGTCTGTGCACAGAGCTGTGTCTGAACACCCTAAATTTATTACTTCTGGAAGATCATGCCTTAGGTACCCGTCATTGCTTTTATATATTTGGTTTCAAATGCTTGTATTAGGCGTAAGGAGGTCTGGAAACTTTGGTTTAAATAGCATTGCTCTGGGATTTGCACTATTTTTAACTGCCTCAGGGTTGAAATATCTTTTCCAACCAAAAAATGATTTAGATAAATTTACTCTATAATTCCAGTCTGTCTGTTTCTTGCCAGACTTCTTTCCAGGCTGGAGAGCATTGCACACATCCACTGTTATCAGTCCTTAATCTTTTTTCCTTCCAGCCCCTAAACATATATCTGTTCCTCCCATGTCTTCCCCTTAAATTACACAAAAATGACTTTCAGTTTGAGAGGCAGAAAGGAAGGGTCCTTCTAACCAGTTTACAGATTAACAGGAAAAATATCCTACACAGAACCAACTTAAAGAGCTCAAGGTTTTTATTTCAAGTCTCTAATATGAGACTTGATTCAGTTGGACTCCTTTCTGCAATGACTCAGCTGGAGGTTTTTGTTCTAGTTTCCATACTCTGTTCTTTGTTTAAATGGCTGTTCTCTCTCACCAAGGAAGGATTTATTGCTATTACAATAGATTAAAATTATTTAGAGCCCTACTACGACTTGCTATTTTAACGCGTGCACCTATGCGCTTTGACCAGTCATCTCAGAACTGTGGCAGAAAGTCACAGGTTTATGTAGGCAGAAATCAGGAGGCAGAGTTGAACAATTTTTTATTTTAGCAATTAGGAATGTTGCCTGGTTCAGGTGGCCTAGCATAAGCTGTCTGAAACATCACCTTGACAAAACTTCAGAATAATCCCGTATTTATGTCTTGTCTTTTTTTATATATATTTTTTATTTTATCTTCTTTACATTGCTTCATTCATTCTTGTATCCTTCTTATGGAGAAAAGAAATTGCTTTCTGTCACACTTCCTATCAACCCTCAATTGTTATTGTCCACAAACAACCTAAGCAAAGGCTCCAAACATTTTAACTTTACAAAAATAGCATCTTTTTTTTTTTTTTTCCCTTTCTAATGAACAAATAAACAAGGTCACTCAAACTGTGTTGGTTACTAAGATATTGCCCCTGCGAACTTGTTTAATTCACTTACATCAGGCAAATGTTAGGCTTAATTTTTCCCCTATTTGTAGCTTTATAAAACCAAAAAAATGATTAGTACTGTCAAAGATTCTGGTCTTCTTTTTGCCAGTGTTCTTCAGATTGGAATGATTTTTATCATTCTTTTGATTTTGATCATTTTGGGCTTCATTGGCCTGAAAGTCAAGACTTATTTATCTTGCCTTTTCTGTTAGGACTGTTTTCTTAGTACAAGAAACTGCCTCTTCTGTCACATTCAGGAAGTTATATTTGGAATGAGAAACCTCTGGTACATTGCAGAAGATCTCATTCTTTGTCTAGAAAACCTCTGCAAATTTGGTTCTCCAAAAATATATGCTTTTGGTATTCATCTCCTGAATTCTGAGTTGACTACCTGGTGTTTTGATCCCATGATCTCTCTGAAGAAGTGTGTAATTACAAGGTCACTGAAGCAGACAATGATAAAAACAGTCTCGATTTCTTTGAATGTACAAGAGACTTGACAGTTAAGGCCCACTGAAACTGCAGGGAACTTCTACTTTAATGTCGCTGAATTACTTCTGATAACTCAGTTTTATTGACTTTGGCTTTAAAAAATTAAACTCTGACCAATGGAGCCTGAATCCTTGTAATTTTTAGAAGGGAAGGAGCTGTGGTAGATGCTAACACTGTTCTTGCTCATAAGCATTTCCAGGAATGGGTACATTTATGTAAAGTTAGACTGGAGAACTGCGGTTGTTAGGCCATTCTGTATCAGCTCCATACCTTTCATGGACAGGTCCATGATTAAATACAGATTTCCTAGGCAGGTACTTTTCCAGGTGGCTTCTCATTGGTGGCATTGTCAGTAAGTGATACCATTGGGCGGGGGATGCAAGACTTCAGTGTTATAACAACAGAAAGCTAATGACATCTTCCTTTAGGGAGCACTGTCTGAGCTGTCTTTCGATCCAAACAGATAAACGTTCCGTTCTGACTTCAAGACAAATAGTTTGGGTTAATTAGAAGAATTTAATAATATTTGTAATTTTGTATCATTTATCCTAGATTATCATTAAGATGCATTGAATTGAAAAATTGTGTGGATTGCTGTTTAAAGGCCTGACTTCTGTTGCTTTTTGAAGCAATACTACTCCCAAAGTATTTAGAATTTTTCTATTCCCCAAAATATTGTTTTTAAAATCCTAAAAGACTTAAACACCAACATTTTAAAACTCAAATTCTATACATGCATGTTTATGTCTGCATTTGTGTGGGAGCTCCATAGATCATTTTCTCTTTGTTGCCGCAGCAATTTCCATTTTCACCCAGATGAAAATAAGACTGTCTCATGTGTTTTTGTGTTCCTTTTTTTTTTTTCTCCATTTTGTTTTTTCCTCAATCTTCTCATCTTGCTTTATAAAACCTCTGTGGTCCTGTTCTGATGTGCGTTTGTCATCTCATCAACCAGTATTGTAAACACCTGCTGTATTTCATATTCTGCTGATTTTATAATGTAAACAATTTAACAGTTAGTATTGAATGAGATGAGAGTAGTCTGTGATGAATAGTTAAATTGCCTGAAATGCTACAGGTTTGGTGAAGCTGGCAACTCAGATGTTTCTTACTGAATAATCATATGATGACTGTCAGGTTTACACATTTCACCTCCTTTGAATTAAAAGCTGTGCAACAGGTGGAGAAAGTACCAAATAGTTTACCATAAATTTTACTGTACAGAAACTAACATGATTAGAAAGCTTAGGATTTTAACATACTATAAACCTTGTTATCCTGGCATTGGGGTATTAACTGAAGAGTGGAGCTCAAACTCAGATCAATTTCTGTTAGGTGCTTTAGTGTAGCTCTTAACATATCCTTGGATTGTTGCAGTTAAGATGTTCTGAGAGTTATTTGTTCAAGTAAGAACTTGAGAACTATGGAAACAAGGTAAGGAATATTCCCGTCCTAATTCTGAGTGTAAATGTTGCTACAATACAAATAATTTAGATTTTAAGTACGCAAAACATACCTTCACACAAACATCAACATTAAACCTGGCTAGTTTTCACCAGGTGGAATTAACTTGGTAATGCATATAAAATAGTCTCAATTATTTGTGATCAGTAAAATGATTTTATTTTCATTATACGCATGTATCTTCTTGTCAGTTATTTACAACAGATTGCTGAAGACTTGCTTGTTCTGTCACATGATAACTCTAGAGCCGCTAATACAATATTTGTTTTGTTTTTCCCAATTTTTGCTTTATGATCTTCATACTCTTTACAGTGGTAATCCTTATTGTATGCCACGTATTTAAGAAATCTAGCTAGAATAGTAATGGAAAATGGATGATTTAGATGTGGGTCCAATTAGCCCCCAGAATAGAAAAAGGACTGCTCATTTTCTAAGTTGCCTCCTTACATCTCTTTTATGCTTTACTTGCCTTTACTTTCAGGTCTGAGTTTCCCTCTGTAAGAAAAAGGCTAGAAGCTGTCAATATACCTGAGATTTTTCACTCTTCTCACCACTGTATTTCATGCAGTGTAGGAGTGGACATGTGATATCCATGTCTTGACATCTGCAGATTACTTAGCTGAATAGGATGAGAGAAGTCTTGGGTTTGGCGCTTGTATAGCAGGAACTGCAGTGCTCAGGCTGTGGAAGGGCATCAGAGTCCTATGACTGCCTAATGACTGTGTGTGTGTGTGTGTGCATGTGCGTGCAGAGGCAAGAACTGATACAGCTTCCAGCTGGGGGTTGTGGCTCTTAGGGATTTCAGACTTTTCTAGCAGCTCATCATTTCCATTAACAAGATGGAATATTTCTCTAGCAAGTGGTAAGATCCTGTAATGATAAGTGGGAGATGACAGTTGACTACTGGTCATACTCTCCTTGTTTTTCTTGAACTTGTTTAAAGCTATTACTTCTGAGGGAATTAATTCCTTTATGACTGCCTTCAGTTTAGGAATGAAGATAAAGGGAAATCTTCAAGACAGCATACTTAAGTATGCCTCTCATGTTAGAGTCCTGATGGGAGTCACCTCAAATGGGAAGATTAAAAAAAAAAATGCTAATCAGGCCAAAGAAAATTTTTCAAGAAGGGCAGTTGTGGGAGGAGGAATTAAAAGAGAGAAGAAATTAGACCTCTGCTCCAATAACAGTGTGAACTTTCTTTTCTTCTGCTTCAGTCACAGAACATTCATTTGCAGCTAATCAGCTCATATTTTAGTCCAATAGCATTCATGATATTTAATACTTATGTCTCCAGAGAGAAATGTATATCAGTTATCTTAGAGGTGTGCCTGTGCTTCTAATTAGTATACTGATGGATTGCTCCTGCCTATTTCTGGTAGGTATGCGTATGCTGCACACTGGTATGTCTATCTGTTTGCTTCTTAACTTGATATTATATCCACAGAAAAACAAGATACAGTAGATTGCCTTGTGATCAGAATTGGATTTTTCAACAAGTGCATTCTTGGGCTATAAATAGCCTTTTTATTACTTCTGTTATGATAACTCCTGTTACTGATTACATTAAGGCCTCGAGTTTGTGAACAGCTGCAGGCACTTGATAATGACACAGAAATGATATCAAATGTTAAGAAAACAGGCTGGAAGTTTGCAAGAATTTCTCAGAATCACTAGAATTCGCTGCTATATACTGAGGGGAAGCTCAGACTGTGTGGGTTTTCTTATGACTTAGTTGACAGAACTTTGTTATCAGTGTGTGTTTCAATTTGTTTTGAACCTATTGATTGCAGAAATAGGTAGTTGAAAAGAGTTGCAAGAACTGTGTGTATAACAAGGATTTTAGATTTCACAAGTTTGTAAGGAGAATGGTGGGAATGGAAAACTGCATTATGCTCTTTGATACTGTGAAATTTAGAGCTGCATTAATGAACAGTGTTCAGCCTTTTGCCATTGTTCTTAAAATGTGAAAACTTCCATAATCACAAATTATGGAGATAAATAATGTGGTAAGAGGAGATTTTTTTTCCAAGCTGGTATGATTGTTACTATTAGGCTTTCTCTAACATAACTGAGCCCCACGCTGATTAGTGTGTTGTAGCATTGTGGTACAGGCGTATTCTGTTCCATTTTGGTAAGCAGACAGGATCCTCATTGTGGTTTCTCTAGTACAATTACTACTCATTAGATCTAAAGGAAAAGTGTCCATATCCCAATTTTCAAACTTTAACTTTGTTTCCGTATCTGTAATTTTTGACTGGTTGCACTTAATATTTATATCTGATTGTTCTCATTAAGCTGTATTTTTGAAGTTTTTTTTTTTTTTTTTTGATTTGGAATTTTTTCAAAGTATGGGGTTTTTCTGTGTGTATGTGTGTGGCAGGAAGTAAAAGCTATCTAATTTCAGATTATCCTGCTCAACTGTTTTGCTTCTTCTGTAGTGTTATACTAAGACTTGTGTTGAGGTGTTTATTTTCTGTAAAAACTGAAATCGTTCAGTTAGGGTAGACCTGGGAGAGAGCAAGGTCATTTGGACTTCTCAGACAGGGAGAAAGCAGTGCTTTACAGAGTTGAAGATTAAGGGTCTTGCTTGTGATGCTGAAGACAAAGGTTTAAATCCTTTCCTCACTTTGAAGTGATCTGGATAGGAAGGCCTTGCTCTAAGTTGAGGTGAAAGGTGCTGGTATACGATTAGTCACTTTTGTAATGGTAAATCTATTTGAGCTTATTGTATTCAGGTACTAGAGAACATGGAACTTTCAAAGGAAGTTTGTGCATTGCCTCCTCTGGGCATCTCACTGGGTGATGAGATTCATTTTTAACCAAGTGTCTACATAACTACTCATTAGTATGATCTTAAGATAATATTTTCCTCGTTCATGGAAATTAGGAACAACCAAGATGTGCTGTGTGTTTTTTTTTTTTTTTTTCTTTTCCCCATTTCTTAAAATAAGATCAGAAAGAAGTTGAAAGGATTTTGGTAAAGTGATCCTTTTCAGTTACTTCTTATAAAATTTTGTACTTTGTCCTTTGTTCTTCTGCCCATGAGACAATGACCTTATTAAATAACATTGAAGATTAAACATTAATACAAGTCAAGTATCATAACTTTGTTCTTTTCTGCCAGGCATTTGACAAACTGGAATTTGTAACTGCTGCCATCAATCAAGCCATATAGAAGATGTAATATATTCTAAAGCAATAGGGCATTGGAACTGCTGAAGGATGAATGGAAAATAGCTGGGTGTTCCTTTTCCCAAATCCTGAATGAATTTATAAACAGAAATTACTCAGCTTTTCAGGCCCAAAGAAAGGAGATTTGTAGGATAACTATAAATAAGCAGTATGTAAGTTACTGAAGAGGACAGGAATGAATAGGTCTAGGCTTTTTCTAGAGAGCTACTGTGGAGAAGTGGTGGAATTACTCCCAGTCTTTGTATTTGGGGCTTCTGTACTGGTACAAACCTTATATGGTTGTTACCCACTTCTTAAACTCTTCCAGGAGCATTACAGTTTTGAAGTAGGGATTTGCATATCTAAGTATGAAAATCGTGTGGGAAATTATTCATATAGATTCCTCTAAATGAGTTTTAAGAGAATATCTACTGTTGTGACTGAGCTAAAACACATTTCCAATTCAGTCCATGCAGTCTGAACATACAGCGAAGAAAATATATTGTTTGTGGAGCTCTCTCACTTGCATGACTGACTGCTGTCATTGGTAGATTTCTGTGTAACAGATACTAACGTACTAACAAGGCTTCTGCTTCTCAAATGGAACTAGCTCCTTCAGAGCAGGAACATATGGAGAGAGTAAAACTGAAGCCAATGACTCAGTCGTAGCACCAAGAAGCTGCCTTATGAATCTTTGTCCACTCACTTTCTTGCTGCAACCTGTATTTCTCTTTGCTTTGGTTCTATGTATGTTGCTAAACCCATTTGCCTTTGGAAAACTGACTTGACAAGAAAAGTGTTTTCTAATACAACCAGCTTGTAAACTTGAGTGTCAGTAGTCTCTGGGAATTTTTATCTGAGAATCTTGTTTTATGTATGTGTAAGGGTCGGTTTGACCCAGTTATATCATAGCTGTAACCAGGAGGAAGAAGGAAACTGACGCATGGGTCAGTAATTCAGGGACAGCATTAAAAAGGAGTTCAGAGTTTGTGCAGTACATGCTTCTTTGCCAGCAAAAGAACAGCAATCCACTGAGAACTATGAAATGACAAATTTGGAGATGGCTTTTCAGTGCAGGGTTTAGGATGTAGGGTTATCTTGCTTTGGTTAAACTTCTCCATCATAGCATGTTCTTTGTAATGCCTACCTCATGCGTGGAAAGGCTGGAAGAGGAAGAACTGAATCTATGAACTGTGCTAATTCTGTATTTATTTATTTATTTATTTATTTTTGTAGTGTATTAGTCTTAAAATAGAAGCATGTAATAGGTGGATAATTGTATGAAGAGACAGAAGAGAGATCAGGATGGTACAAACTTCAATGTGAAGTTCCTAGATAAGTTATATGTATGTTGCTTTACAGGTAATATGTTCTGTTTCAACGCAACTGTTTCTGGATAGAAATCAGTCATTGTCAGCCCTCTCAGAGGGTGTACTGTGTGTTGTGTTTGAGGAATAAGACCTTGTTACATTTCTTTGTGTAAGGGATTGTAGGAGTAGAAAGGCTTGCATCTCTATGAAGCCTTTTTTTTTTTTTTTTTCCTGTGGGATAGTCCTATTTCAGCTGTAAGAAAATAATTATTTGACAAACCTATGCAAAAAATACCCTGTATATATTTCCACAATCATGTTGATGGTATAACTGATTCTTGCTCTAGCAGAGAGACAAAAGTGACTGTCTGTGCCAAGCAGACAGGAGCACACCATCAGCAAATGCAGACTGTACAACAAATAACTTACCTGGCTTTACGTTGCTCTTGTATAATGATCTTCTGCCTTAGCTTAAAGGAAAAACAAATAGAAAAAAGTAGTGTCAAAGTTTTCTGTAAACCTTAAAGAATTTATATTCTCTGGATTTTTTTCATCTACAGAGGCAAAAGCTGGGTCTGATTTGCTTGTTACTTATAAATGCCCACATTCCTGTTACGTCTGGCAGAGCCAGGAATACAATCAGCTGTTGTGACTCCATATCCAGTGCCTTAAGTACAACATTGACCGTCCTCTGCTAGCAGGATATCTATATCTCATATGTTATTATAAAGCATGTATTTGGAGCTACTAACTTACTAAAGAGCTGTTATTCACTCAATTTAGTCATGCTTTCTTTAGTAGCAAGAAATAGAAATGGTTTTTATCTTGCGAGTATCTAAGAAGTATTTGAAGAGTGTTTTCAGAACTGTATCTGGTAACTGAGTGACAAAAATAGGAGTGAAAAGCTGCATAAACAAATTCATTTTACAAAGCTGTCAAGCAAGTGAGCTGGATCTGATTTCCGTCTTGTCCACCAGCACCAGCAGAATTGTTTGCATACCTGCCATGGACAAGTCAAATCTTTTACCTGTATGAAAGAAAGTGATTAGGTATGTTTGCCTGAAGGCATAATTGGCTTTCAAAGTCGTTTTGTGTCTCACATTTATCAACAGAATTCATCTTTGCTTTCAGATGGTGAACTGACTCTGCAAGACTTGCCCTCAGAAGTTGAGATGTCATTTAAAAAATAAAAATTTATTAACTCAGTGTTTGTGTTTGGGAAATATAAGAGATGAAATTATTCCTCAATGTTACTTTTAATATCTTTCTAATTGACGTGTACTGTCATTAGTATAAGTAAATGACTGTAGTATTTTTGTTTAGAATCAGATCTGAATATTGGCTTTTTGTAACAAAAGTCAGACACAGCACTCGGGTGTTTGCTTACTCTCTAAATAGGTCTGGCCTGTATATCTGGCTGGAGAAGATAAAATATAGGGAGTCTCACTGAGGAAAATAATCTCCTGCTTCACCTTGCAGACAAATAGGTCAGTATTATTCATAGAACATAAAGCTGCATGTGCTTCTGAAGAGACAAGGACCTTCAATACCCAGGGATACGGAAAAAAGGCTTGCGCTATTTTTGTTTCTTTCCCAATAAAGGCACTCATGCAGTGCACCAAGATTTACAATTACTGTTTCCCAAACATTTTTTTTTTTTTTTTTTTATAAGATCCAAGGAAAAACGATTGTAGAGGGAGTTTTTTGCTCTGGTGCCGCAAATATATGCATGTGTAGTATTCCTGGGAGTAGAATTCCTACAGGGTCAGGCTCTGGTACTGCAAGTTGTTTTCTGAATCTTAGGGCAAAATTTTAAAGTCATGTTGTAAAATTTTGAGAACATGCACTCATAGGGAATAAACTGTGTGCCTGAAACGTAAAAAAACTAATTGCAAACACTTGACATTTATCATAGCTATCGCTAGTAGAAAAGGATGTTACAGAATTAACACTTACAAAATTATTCTGGAGATCATGTTTATTCTTCTGATTTCTCAAAACAGTCATAATAATTTTGGACTGGAGCTTAAGAGAGAAAAATAGAAGTAAATGATATGTAATATATAGGTTAGTTATTATGGATTTGTTGCTGCTGTAGACTCAGTGTAAAATGAGTCAAAGTTAAAACTGAGTGTTTGTTATTGGGACGTGAAAATGGCTAATATGTGCTGTATTTTTCACTGATTTGATGGCTTTATTAAAAGCTCTTTACTTAAAGCTAACTGAACAAGGATCAAATGTCCATCTCCAATCAAATTCTCTTTATTATTTGTATCAATTTCTTGTCATTTTCTTTCCACCCTGTATATATTTTCTTTCCACCCCTCACAGTCAAGGACAACAGGTTTTGAGAATTTAGGAAAATGTTTGTCTTTACTTCCTATTCTTTGGTAGCAATTTATTACTGTTTTGAGAGCTGCAGGTAAAAATGCCAATGAATTGCAGGTTGTGTTTTTTTTTGGGAGGGAAGGAGTGTTTTGTTGTTGTTGCTGTTGTTTTTTCTTGTGTTTATGGTGTTTATCTTGTTCATCAACAGAATATACCTGACATGTACTGATTTTAGGACTTCAGGAAGGTAATCTAGCACTAGAATAGATGTCTTGAATCATGGAATCTAAAGTATCTGACTGGTGCCAGTAACTTGTTACATAGCTTTTGCCACTTAGAAAACTCTCACAACAGCGAACTACATTAAATCACATTGTTAACCTTTAATTTGCTGGTATATAGTTTCTAATGTCCTGGAGCCAAGACTTTTCTCTACACATTTTGAGATTACTAAAGGGTGTGTTAATCTCCAATTAGGGAAAAACACAACCAAAGGTGAATTGTGGCATGGATCGTTTTAATACTTTCCAGATCTGTTCTGAACATCTCTAGGACAAATAATTAATGAGATGTGTACTAAATAATTTACATAGAGTAACTTTCTATGAAACTACAGTAGTTTGTATAGCTGGTATCTTATTGTTTGACATCTTACAAATACTTGATACAAATCATTTTGCAAAATGTCTGTAGCCTTCACCTGTGGTGAGCAAAGTTTCTGGTGCAAACTGCTTGATCAAGAGTGGTAAGACAGTTATCCAATATCACAGTTCTAGCATGTTTAATAATTTGGTTTACAACAGAATTTTGCTTACTCGTGTTGCATCAAAACAGAATAGAAAACTTATTTCTTCTATTAAGCATGTTAAGAGACCTTAGGAAAGGTTATAGATTACCTCATCACATAAGCAATGAAAAACATTCCTTTTTTTGACACAGAAGGAAAGAAAAAAATCAGACTTTCTTAGAAGAACCAAATCAGTGAAACCAGACTTGTTATGGAGGTGCTTGGTGCATAAAGTAAATATGTGAGTCGGGGTGATCAAGAACTTGAATTCATAAAATATTTGGTCTTGCAACATTTTACCTGCCACTTTTCCAAGCCTTTGTTGTGGTGCAAAGATAGATATTGCATTACTTTAAATAAAAGGGGGATCTTTGCCTCTTCTTTGAATAAAGGTGGTTCTTTGATAAAGAAACATAGAATGGATTCAGCGCACCTGTTCTTATGCTCAGTTACCTTCCTGAAACCCTATGATCAGGAGCGCTGATAAAGAAGCATATTTTAGTTGCTGGAAGAGGCCAGGAAAAAAATGTCGCTGCTATAACCACTAGCAGTGGTTATAAAGTGCTAGAATGCTGACTTTGACAATTTGGTTTTGTTTTTTGTTTGGATAATGAAGACAGGATTCTGAGTGATAGAAATGCATGTTGTTGTGCTTATTTTTGTAGACAGAGATATCAGTGTGGGCCTTCCCAAGGACAGAAGACGAGTTTTCAAGCTCTTTGGTTGGTTGATTTCTGGTTAGTCCTACCCCAGGGCCTTATGTAATTGCCTTTGAGTAGGACTGGATTCACATAAACAGAGTGACATTAACTACATTCTTACTCTTTTCTTTGCACTGACTCCACAGGATTTGGGTTATGAGAAGTTAGGCTTCAAGGAATATTGCTAAGTACTTAGTTCTGTTTCATGTTATCACCTGAGTGAAGGTTGTCAAGTTCTAAGAAAAGCAGACATGAGTTTGGCTTCAAGAAGAGTGACGTTGCCTGCAGTTATGCCAATAATTCTGCAGAAACGGGTATGGCATTTAAATCAGTCTTGTAACTCACTTTATTTTGGGTTGATAATGCATTTGCTTAGTGTAAATAAAGAGTTTTAAATAAACTGCTATATTTAATTTTTCTATCTCTTTTTCTCTTGTAATAAGATTTTTTCTGATATTTGTGAATGTAACATGCATTTACATATACATATGTATGTTTATTACTGTGCTTTTTTCTCTTGTCACTATAATTCTGTAACTTATGGAAGAAATTTGATCACAGATCAATGTAGTCCTTAAATATAAAGTATCATAATTGCATTTGAGAATATTGAAATATGCATCTGTAAAAGGCTATGGTACTGATCTTAATGAAAGATGATTGGATTTCACTTATACAGGTTTTTGATCAGCTTTAAACACAACATACTTTTTCCTCATCCTCTCTGGCTAGCATCTTAATAGTGGATGGTTCATCATGTACTTTGGGAATCAGGGTAACACAGTATCATGCTTTGCAGTAGCCACTGTAGTGGGCTCTTTTTTTTTTTTTTCTTTAACCTCTCTAAAATGTGGAAACAATGCAAAATCATTATGCCTATGTACACTAGGATTGCCTAGTATAACTCTTTGCATTGGGGATATCTATAAAGTTAAAAATACACATGAAGTGTGGAAATATGACTCTCCGCTAAGCCAGCTGTATTAACTTATAAGAAGTTAGTTCAACAAACTGTAAGTAATTCATTAGTTTATTTTCTAAACGTGTTGATATCTTTCATAAATTCCTTGCTGTATCATGTACCTGAATCACTGTTAATAGACTCTTCTGTTACTCACAGGTTTTTAATATACCAGCAGTGTGAAGAATGAAATTTCACTGAAATATTGCTATGCTATTAAATGGTTCTCATGAGCAGTTCACATAGGACACAGCATATACTTATGCCATAAGTCCAGTGAGTCTAAAGATATGAATCCATAGCTCTTATTGATTTAGGATTTGTGTTATTCCTTCAGATTACTTTATCATTTGAGTTGCAGGGGAAGCCTATGAACACACAATTTTAGTGTGATTGTTTGATACAGATTATACTATACTACTATCTTAATTACATGATCATATACTACTTTTCTGGTACAGTAACTTCCCTTTCAGATTCAGATATGTGCAAGATGTGTAACAGAGATATACTGTGTAAAAGCACTCTACGAAAATGATCTTTTAAAAAATGTATTTGAAGTTTAGCTTCTCAGCTCTCATTCTCCCAATCCTGTGGTTCCATCCCCTTCCTTTCTCCCTGCCTCCCAGCCCCCTGCCCATGTCTCAAATCTTCAGTTGTCCTAGTTGTTTTATTTTCAGCTGTTATTTGGTTATCTGTATGTTAGGAGATGAAGGTCTTTGTTCTTGCAGTGTGTAGTTGTATTGGACTCCTCTGGTATGCACAGAGCAGTACATGGTGCTATGTGGGAGGGGAGACGTGTAACTTCACTCAATCTAACATTCAGAAGGCTAGGAAACTCAGTTCTAACAGTACTGTGTGTTTTAATGGATTGCTTTTCATTTTTTTGCTGTTGAGAGCTGAGCATCATTCTCTGAGCAAACTTTTAAGACATGGCGAGTAAGATAGTTTTCTGTGCGTTCTCTCCTATTTTAAAACAGAAATATTTTCACACTACTATCAAATGACATATTGGCTTTACTTCTCTTTATCTGTGCACTTTGCAAGCCCAAAATAAAAATAACGGAGGTGGGAGGAGGAAGCAGCACAGGATATTGCATTAGGTAGGCAGGTATTGCATTGCGCACAGATGTGTGTGCCCTCGCTGAGGGCTCACTGTATGCCAAATCTGTGTCCTGTTTTTGCTTGTAATGTTTATATTTGTGCTTGTAGAATTCCCCACAGATGTATCTCTTCTCTCCATTCAGAAGCTACTTTTTGGTATTTCCGTAGCGCTACCCTAATTTCTGGAACTGGAATACTACAGGGGAGGCAGGCAGGCAGCAGGCAAGAAAGAGGCTTGCTTCTAAGGAGTAATACGTGTACGTGCATGCACGTGAGTGAATTTGTTTCTCATGGACACCAGAAATGAAAAAATAATTCAGTCATAATCTATTATTTTAGTATATAATGCCTTCGAATCAATTGCTCTGGATACTGCTTTTAAATAGTACTTCTGTTAGACGCTGAAAGTGCAGTACCTTAACTAAAGATGATCTTCAACTTCTATTTCTTGTAATGCATCAAGAACCTGGAAATTGGCAATGTAAAAATGTTGTGTTAGCACTGCATTGTCAAGAGAAACTTCAGCATTAGTTCATAAAGTATTATTTTAGGCTATTGATCATCCCCAATCATTATTTCTTTAATATAAGCATCAGTGTTTGTGTAAGAAGTCTAGTTTAATTATGGTACTGAAAAAGTCTTTTTTTTTTTTTTCCTCCCTCATAAAAGGTGACATTGTTAATGTGATAATCTAGCTGTTCTGCCAGTTTCTTGAATACATGTTTTTTTTCTCATTTTCATTCCAAATCACTAATATGCTTTGTCCAAATTTTTTTCATACTTCTTTCTATTTTAAAATCTGATATGAAGTACGTATCATAGTTGATCTGTTTTATTCTTAAGTAATATATTTTTAACTAAAGCTACAGGGCCTCATTTAGATTCCAAGGGGTCTTTTCGCACAGGCAGAAAAATGACTTGCTTAATAAGCATGGGGAATTATGCATATTGAATATTATTAAAACCAGATTTATAGTGTGTATATAGACTAGACATATAATTAATCCAAGACAGAGTAAATGCCTTTTTTTTTTTTCTTAATCTTTTGTGTGAATAACTCTGTACTCTTCTAAAAATCTTTCTAAGAAATTAAATTTAAAAGGTCATAATGTGTTCAAAACAATGTTTTACAGTCAGTTACAAACGGGTTATTCATTCAAGATGAAAATCTGCAGGTCTGCTAGACTTGTGTGATAAGTAGAAGAGTACTTAAGCAGCTGATGCTGGATGCAAGGTGTATAAACAGAATTGTTTTTTTTTCACAGCAGCTGGGAACTTCATGGAACACTAGGTCACACAATGTTGGAAGGCCTTGTGTACACAGGTAGTATCTATTGCAGCTGAGTAATTTCCAGTGATTCTTGAAGAGATTGCATAGTTTCTTTTTAATGGGAGAACTATTAGATTGAATGATTAGAAGAATAAATTGAATATTAGAGGAATGATTAGAAAATGAGGATGTGGTTTAGATTGCATGCTTATGACAGTCCTGGATTTGAGTGGTTTTCAAGATTATCTTGTATCTTTGTTCCATCTATTTTTTCTGGCCTGAAATCGCACACTGCTTTGATCAACACCCACCCCTCCTGCCAAGCAGAAATAGTCACTTAAGCCAAATTGTATTGAGAATTATCAATGTCTGTCTGCAAGGCTAAGAGCGTGAAAGTAATTTTTCAGTTTTGCATGTGGGTTCCCCGAGATGAAAGGTCAATGTGCTAATCTGGGAATTTTACATAAATGCACTTTAAGTGACATAATAATGGTGTCATTAAGTGGATACCTTTTATAAGTATCTGGAGACAGACAAAGCATTCATGTATGAAGCATCTCTTCATAACGACAGTTTGAAAAACAGTCATTTAAAGGTGCATAAACATCATCCACGCTCTCTTTCTCTTTTGTACAATATAGTGAAAGAAAGAGTAACATCCTGCAAAGATTTGAAGACACGTGAGAAACGTGAGACATGGGCTTGAGTGTGCTTTAAAGACTTCAGGCACAGTGGTCAGAAAACCTGTGATGGTTGAGGCGAAGTGTTTTGAATCGCTGTTATGTCTTATTTTTAATGGAATGCTTTGCTTCATGACTTGTTGGGGGGTGTGAGAGAAAATACTGGGAATAACCACTAGGTAAAGTAGTAAGATGAGCCTGACTGGAAATTCAGTATAGAATTAATGATCTCAGAGATAAATTATTGGGATGTAGCGTCAGGACGTACTGATACTGGATGTGCAGAGTTTGATACAAATAGTAAACGTTTTAAGCCTGAACAAGGGTTGAGGAAGATTGAGGAGCAGAAATATAAATATAAATATGGGAATGGGCAGAGACACAAACTGAATTCATACTTTGTTTTTGAAAGAAATTTATGTTTAAAATTGCCAGAAGGGGAAGGTAGTACGTAGTCTCAAGGAAAGGTCTTGCCACATTCGTGTACTAACATAGCTGCACTCGTTTCTTCTTGATAATATGTAAAAACTTTGTGGAACTTTCTACAGGTATCTACCTCTTGCCTCAGATACTTGTTTGAGGGAGCATAAAAATTTCATGTTAGCTATGAAAAGATGATCTGCCTAGAATTCAGTCATGTCACACTGAACTTGCAGATATTAACTTCTCTGTTCATGATAGAGGCTGACATGATGTTGGAGGTTCAGTTTGTGGATGATAGGGAAGGAAGAGGGTGGCACACTAGTGTTTTCTTTTTGTGGAAGAGGTCTGGTTAGGTCCAGGAACCGTTTAGGGGAGAGCTGCTGACAGGACCTCTTTAGGGAAGGTATTGCAGCGCTTTGTCCCTCTCTGAGGAGGATTTTTGCCAAATAAATCTAGATCTGATAGTGTGTGTGTGTGTGTGTGTGTGTGTGTGTGTTCCTATCCTGTAATATTCCAGTCCCTAGAAGCAATCAAATTTTATATAATATTTTTTATAAAAAAACTGTTGATGATCCTGGAATTTAAAATGTATACCACTGTATTGCATAGCTGCTGTGAAAGGTAGGTGGAGGTGTGTGTGTCTGAGAGAGTGAGTAATGAGTGTGCAGAGCTTCTTAGAAAGTCTTTTAAAACCTCAGTGGTTTAATACACTTGGTCATTACTTGTCCCTTGTATAGTTTGACAAGGTTTAGAGGCACAATTAACGTTGCACTCTGTCTCCTCTCTGTCTTCAGTTCTTGAACAGATCTTTGATATGTTTTTCTGTTTCTTCTTGCCTCTTTGAACATCAACATCCTTCATACAGTAACCAAGGAAATTGGCTGTGTTTAGTGCCTTACTCGGCTCATAATCCTTTTCTGTTGGCAGAAATCCTTTGGGGGAAAAAAAAAACAGCTTTTTCATCAATTGAAGAAAGTACTTGGCCATTTTCTAGCTCTAGAACTTTAGTCTCCTCTTGAATAAATTAGGCTTCAAGAAGTCAGAACTTGATCTTCAGACTGTATTATCCAACCTTGAAGTATATCAAGGGCCATTGCTGAATAGTTATTTCTACTGGTAGTAAATCCCTTACTTATTATGCTGCATTGCTGTCTATGAAGGGAGAAACTTAACAAACAGCACACAAGGTGCTGGTGACAGTCTTATGCTAAAAATCAAAATTTTCCATATGTTACTTGTCTCTTGTGTGTGACTTTCAGCACTCTATGATACATAAGCAAATACCTGAGAAATTAGAAGATTCTATTTACTTTTGATAAAATAGAGATATACTAATGTATACAAAGAAAATTCATCACCTTGCGCCAAGGAATTGCTCAGATCCAAGCTCTCTTTATTTCTCATTTCCATGCCGTTGCTGTGGGTACTGCTGTGCCCCACACAACCCCACTCCTTTTTCTGTCTTTGGGTCAGGAACAGAGGCAGGACCCATCCCAACAAAATGCCAGCTGCCTTAAGGACTTAAAAAAAGAAGTTATGACTGTATGATCAAAACTTTTGAACCAATATAAATTTATTCTAACACTGAAGATTTTACCCTGGTTCCAGTCCATCGTAGTCTCTTACACCTGGTATTGTCTTCCTGAAGCTTCCTTTTCAAAGTTGCACTTATTCAGTTGCTTTCAATCCTTTATTTATGATTACATATTTCAGAGCAACTTGTTTTCTGTAGCTTAAAGTAGTTATCTGAGAAGAGATGTATTCTGGTATGGTGTATAATGGGTGCCTGGGGAACAGTACAAAGCAAGACTTGTCAAACTTTTCAAGAATACATACCTAGCTTCTTGAGCCAGAGTTGCTAAGTCTGCTTGTTTGTTTATTTGCTTAAGAAGTGGAAGTTTTACTGGACCTGGGACTCTGAACCCATACAGACTTAGAGAGGTGAGTGGTCTTTTACTCCTCATTTGCATTCTATCCAGTAACATATTTCATCTCCTCTCTCTGGCAGATCATAATCTCTGGGAGGTCTTGGACTGCTGATTTACAGCTCTACAAATACACGTGCTTGGACATCAAAAATGTTAACGTGGGGAGTCATCCTTTCTTCCTTTGTTTACTATGCCTTGCACTTCTATGTGGTTACAACTTTGTAGTGTTTGTTTCTTTGCTGATACCTTTTCCATTTGGCACCACTAAAATTCTTAAGAGGGACTGAGATATTGGAGGAAGCATTCAGCTGACATCCGTAGTGCTCTTCCTTTATTTTGTACTAGAATCCTCTTTCTTTATTGCTCAGCATACTGTGCTTTCTTTGCAGTCTTTTTCATTACTTTTGTTGCATGCTGTATCATTTCCACCTCCAACCTTTGCCCTAAAATACCATCATGCTTTCTTTTTAGACTGCTTAGGCTGCTTTTCTAAACCAGTTAATTCTCTTCTCCAAGAGTTCAGCAATTAAATGGTATCTTGGCTGAATAGCAGTTGAAGCCCTCAGCTTGTCTTGTATTAGTTTCACAGCCAGATATAACTAGCTCATCAAATTATCCACCAGCTGCATATGCAAGCTCTCAATGTTGTTGATTTTACTTTGGTTGTATTGATTTTAACTGTTGTTGGATTGGTGTCTGTCACCACCCTTCTGAGTATCCTGTTTGATAACAATTTTAGAATGATCATAACACAAATAAAATACATTTATGATGATATGAACGTGGACTGTGTATGGTGAAGAGAAGAAACAGCCAGACAACCCAGAAGACTTCTGGAGGTAGGTTATCACAGCATATGAAGAGATGAGAAGTTTACTGGTGACTTCTCAGTTTTCTTCTTGTATGACTGAAGACTGTTCAGTCTACATACCTCATTTTCCTTTTAGAACAAATGGTTAGAGGTAAATATTGCCAAAATACACTGAATTTCTGAAATGATTAGTTTTTATTACAACATCATCCTCTTAAAATAATCTTTTTGTTCCACTTGTTTTAGCGATTGTCTTTTGCATTAGATGACTATTAAGTTTTTGCCTGTAATTACAGGAACTAAGTTCCATGCCCAGGTGCTCCCTGTCTTTTTTGTGTTCCTTAGTGGCTTGGATTTGTCAGCAAATTTTGCCAACAAATCTGTAATAACATGACAGTGTCTAGTTGAAGATTTTTACATGGTTTGAGTAAGCCTACTAGCTTTTATTACAGGATTTACACTTTATTTGGATTTTATGCCTTGGCTGCAGGGAGCAATATTATGTGAATGGAATGAAAGACATGTTGGAAAGTGCTGAAGGAAAAAAAAAATATTGTCAGAATCACTGTTCTATAGCAGTTAATACCTTGCTGTTACATAGCACCAGTGACTAGAAGCAGATACCCAGAGACAGTACTGGGCTGGGAGATTGATGTAGTCTGACCCAGCAAAGCAGTTTTCTTCATTTTATACCAAATGACAAAGTACTTCAGCGTTCTAAAATAACTGTTTTGTATGATGGGTTAACCTGTGTAGCTTTTGTCATATTTGCTCTCAACGTTCCTTGTACCACTCCAGAAATTCCATGGAAATTTCCAAACTGAATTTTCTTAAGCTAAAAATCTAAAACTTTCTTAGTCTTACTGAGTCTACAGCCTTTTTGCCTCTGGTGACCTCCAAGAGAATAATTAGGTGATAAAGGTATTCTTAGATTTGAAGCTGTGTTGTAGTTCAAGCCAGAACTTTTATATAAACCAAAGAAAGTGAAAGAATGTTTTAAGAATTTTTTTTTTTAATTTTTAAATACATATATTAGGACTGCTGCAAATAAAATGGGAAACTTGATTGGTCTCTTAATGGTGTTATTTAGGGACTTGGTCTTTCTCTGCTTCAGCAAGAGATCTGCTCTGCTGAGAAACCAGCAACATAGTGTGAAAACCCTTGTAGAAACAATAGGTACTTCTTTTTATAGCTGGTATCTCTTCAGAAACATAGAGTGCAGCCAGAACGTGGCAGTAACAGATTTGCTTTCTCTTGTGCTGGAACACAGCATTCTATTTATCTCTGACAAGCGAAGGATATGTTGGACAAACTGCACTATTAAATACAGAAAGCCTTATTTAAATAATGTTAACGCTTTGACACAAATAGGGACAAGCTATTCAAACATAAGACTGATAACACTCTGCCCTTAACTTTGTTGCACACAGAAAACAAAAACCACAGCTGTATTTTAGGGCTTTATATTGAAATTCCTTTCTCCCCCGATCTTCATGCATGACTTATTTGGAAAGTACAGTAGTATGTGAATAACTTCCACCATATTTCTGGTTTGGGGGATAAAGAACACTGGTGCACTGAGAACCATTTTTATTTTCTGCTCATTTTCCATTTCACAAACATTTTTTTTTTTAACAAAATACTGAAGTTTCTTCTTCAAGTCAGATTCTTTGAATCCTCTAGTATGATTTTTCCATCCCTTCCCTCTTTTTGAGTCCTGTTCATCTAACCGTGTATTTGTCCATATTGTAAGTGTATTCTGAGTGTTGTTATGGTGTACAATAAAATACAAAGTTGTGCATTATTATTAAATATACAAAGCTATGTGAAGTTAAGACTTAGCAGGCAGTGTGGAAGCAAAGGACTGAAGATGCTAATAGCCTAAGTTCACTAATAGGACTAGTAAGCTGTTCATCTCTGACCTGTTTCATTAGCACTAAAATTAACTTTTAATGAAGAAAAGTTTGCTTGCAAGTACACTCTTATTAACCCTAATGCAATAATCAAGTCCAGTCTGAATATTGTTCTCTTTATATTGGCCCATAGAGATTTTAAATGTTTATCATGAAGGACTTGGATTCAGGGGAAAAATATGGAACTCTTAGCCCCTAGCAGGTTGAGTTTTGTACCTTGCTGGTTATTTTTGCAATTGCCTATGCATTTTGTGTGAAACATTAAGGTAGCTTCCAGTGAAGATAATGGGTCGTAGAGCATGTACATTTAGCCTAAATAACTTAAACTTTGTACTGTGAACTGTATTGGTTGGACATACTGAACTATATGAAAGGGTGTGGGGGTTTTGACACTAAGATGTAGTGTTGCATAGGTAGAGGAGAGAAGAGCCTGCATGTGAATGTACTTGTTCTAAAGTTGGATTATGTTATGTACTCCACTGAATTTTAAAATTACTTTCCCTTGGTTAGAGAATTCTACCCAAGTTTCACTGCATTGTCTTCATTTTTTTACTTACTTATTTTCAGCATATAGGAAGATATAAAACTCTGTAAATGAGATCTATGTGTCTATGTACTGGGTTTAAATTAACCAGGGATCTATATGTACTATGCACCGAGGTTGAGAAGTGGTTTACATTTTATTAGTTGGCTGTAAGCAAGAAGTACATGGAAAACAGAAATCTGGAACCCTTTACCTTTCTCAGGACCAAGACGATTTTCAGATACCTCTGTGTCAGATGTTAATGTGCACATTTAGCGTTGCTCTGTCATTTAATGAAAAATAACTAAGACTCATTTTTATCATGACTTGTAAGACATGGGTTCTCCACTCTGATTCAAAGGTTCGCATGGGTGAGAGTCTGAATTTACTTGACTATAACCAGCTGTTCTAAAAATGAACCATTTGCATGATGAAGGTAAATTTAAAACAGTCTTTAACTCCTGAACACTGAGTGTTCAGTCTTCATAACAGGTATTCTTTTGAAGGACTTTGGAAAAGTGGTTGGTATCAATCAATGTCAATTGCATTACACCACTGAGATTTTTCAGAAGTATGATGGTTACTGTAAAACCGTTCTAATAACTGCTATGAACAAGTTGGAGAACACTTTTAATAAATTTAGTATTTTTTTCTAGGAAGAGACAAAGTAGGTAAGGTTAGTAGATCCTTACCTATCTGCCTGGCAGCAGTGTCTCTCAAATTCACAATGCAACACCCCAAAATTAATCTGCCGCAATGTTCCTTGTGCAGCAGATGGTCCTTTCCTCTTTCTCAGGACTCAACAGAAGTTTATATGCCATGTTCATCGGAGGAAGGACTAGATGGAACCTCAGCCTCCATTTATATTGGTGTTAGGATAGACTGAGGTTTGCCATTTAAGTTTCTTTGAATTTTAGAATGTGTAACCTTCTTTTAACTATTTGTTGTTTGGCTTTTCACTTCCAGTTTCCCTACTTTTTAAAGTGGCAGTTTGATTTCACCTGTAAAGAGTAGATTTGGGAATATATTCCTCCATATTCATTGTGAATAATTAATGCAAATAAATCATCTAGCTACTATACAGTGTGTTTATCTTTTATAAGTGATCCTTTGGCTGCTGAATTATCTAGCAAACCTGCTAATTTTCTTTCATTTCTGCTATTCCATGGAATTCTATTATTTGATTTTTTTTTTAATTTTTTACTTTTTTGTCAATGATGTTTAATTTCCCTCACAGCTTCCTAGTTATTCATACGCATCTTACCAGTTGTACTTGAAATGCCTCTTTAGCTGCTTTTGTTTGGAATCTCCATAGTCTGAAAAAAAAATCCCTGACAAGGCAGAATAATTTGAGACTCTTTATTTAAATAAATTGTCCCACCCCACCCCCCTCCATTTTGCTTATAAATTTGTGCATTTTTTTTAAGGGCTTTATTGCGGTTTTTACTTCTACAGATCCCTTTTGCATTTCTTACTCTTGATTCGCTCCTTTGCTGTAGTGATGGCTGGTGATGGTGACAAATCTTTCACTTCCAATGTTTAATCTGTATGTTATTTATTACTGCAATTCTACTTACAGTATGCTTCACAATGTAATTGTTGGTATTTAATGGTCAAATTATAGTATCTTTTTGAGCAAAGTGTCATACAACTATAGTTACATAGTTAAGAATAATCTCACTTTTTTGCTCTAAAAATAGCTGCACTATGAGTTAATTGTCCGAAGTGTGAAAGTTGCTTTCTCTAGACCTTCCCTTTTGTTCAATTTTATATGGAATTCTGAAATATTTTATAACTTGTATTACTATTTCTAACTAGTTTTTTTTTTTTTTTTTTTTTTTTTTTTTTTTTTTTTTTTTTTTTTTGCTTCTGTTGACCAATATTGAAAAAGTGTATGCATAAACTTCAGGATTAAATAATGATATTTATATTTTAACTTTCTTGCTGTCTTTCAAACCTTGTTTCTCTTCAGTTTTACTGACATTGTCTCTGAGATGATTGCATGTCAGCATTGTCCTCATTCTGCCATTTTTTTTAACATCATAATGTGATTGTCATAACCTTCGTTTGAAAGAACTTTGCTGGTATATTTTTGCACATAGCTTATTATAATTTGGAGATCTGCATAATTTAACCTCCCTTTTTATAATACAACATATTTACAGATCTAAAGCAGTAGTCATACGAGGAAGTCTAAGTGCTTTACAAATCTTAATGAGTTCAATCTGTTACCCTGCTGTACAGAAACAGATTTCATTTCCCCTGCCCCATTTTACAAAAAGGAAATTGAGGGACTAATATTGACTTGCCTAAACCCAGATGGAAAATGCATGTTTTGAAACTCTGAATGGGACCTTTTTTTGCCTACAGTAAATCTCAAATAGTTTTTGTTACTTTTCCATATTGCTCTGTGTGTGTGTGTGTGTGTGTGTGTGTGTGATTTTTCCATTCATAGAATTGTCAGTCTCATGCTGGATTAGGCAGGACTGCTCTAAGAGACAGACAATTGCCATAGTTATTTGTCAGAGGGCTACCATAGAAAACGAACAAAAATTGTTCTAGTTGATAATCTGCCTGTTACCATGAATTTAAACATTTTTTGGATACCTTGTAACAGAATATCCTAACAGAGTGTTCGGTTGGTAGATCATCTAGGAAAAGTTTAATGTGTTTTAGATCATGGTAGGAAAAATAGGCAATTTTCCTAGACTTTCCTCTTCCTTTCTTGGCACCATGGTCTCATTGCGAGACAGAGACATAACTGATTATTAGTGCTTTTAAGTCTTTTAGTGCTTCTTCTGGGACCATAACTGAATCTATCAATAACAGATAAATGTGTACAAAGTTTACTTTTAGTCACTTGGAAGAACAATTCCTTCCTCCTTCAGGAAGCTACTTATTTCTTTGGTATTTGCTGTCATTGTTATCTGTAACTGGAGTCTTAACTTATATTCAGTTTCTTTAAGTACAAGGTGCTCAACCTCCCCTTGAAAGTGTTGATGGCCCTATTGTAAAAGATGATAATTTCATTTCATGGTTCTTCTAGAGTGTCCAATCTACCTATCTTGGCTGTTTTTTTATCAATTTTCTGTTGTGTACCTTGAGAAGAAAGCAAGGTATTTTAGAACATCAGAGCTACAGAATAGAAAATGTTGCTGGCAACAGCATCTTAAAATTTCCCTTTCTGAGGTTGATAGGAATACAGGGAGTCTATGTATATAGAAATTCAAAGTCTAATGTTCATGTCACCTAAGCTACTGGCTATATATTTTTCTGGATGGGCAATGTTCCTTATGCCCCTTGAAGCCACACTCTGTTTCAGATAAGAAGTCGGGATTCACTGTGACCAGGATTTCACATGAATTTGTTTCAGATTTGCCTTCTTCCCCCGTGTACAGGCTTCCAGGTAGGTGCCCCTAATCAATGGATGACAATTCTTGCCTGCCCAATTATACACGTTGACAGATCTTCACGGAAATCATGCGGTGCCTTGTGAACCATACTTCAGAAGAGAGGGGACATCACAGGGACACCTACAAGAGAAATTTTTGAAAGCTCCTGTTGTGGCAATGGAGTAATAGTTGCTTTGCAATGAGCAGCTACAGTTTATCATCGTACACTTCTATTTATTTATTTATTTTTTTTAATTACAGATGTAGATTTCTGCAAACTGTAAGAATCCTTTCAGCCTGGAAATTTTCCTTTTGGAAAAATATTGGAAGTTGGCCTTTTAACTGTAGGCTGGGATATATGAAGGGAAAGTCTTGCATTCATACAATTAACTTTACCAACATGCTGGGTTTTTTTAACTAGCTGAGTTAACCTGTCCTCAAATATTTTTATGAATCCACAGTTTTGCTAATTCTTATAAAAGACACTCTAAAAGCAAGACAGACTATTGCTAGAAGTTGTAAAATAGTTCAGAAAGCTAGAAATTTCCAAGTGCTTCCACTGCAGTTCAAATACACTTCCAATTCCCCTATCCTCTGCCAAATAAGTTTTAAAAAAAAAAAAAAAAAAAATCAACAACAAGAAAACAAACAAAAACCACCTTTGTCTAGCAGGGAGCAAGGTTGGAAGTTGGGTAACAAATGCTTCAGGCAAATAGCCTGTTAGTAAACACTCAAGACAGAGGTTAGCACTGTATCAAGCAGGATCTCCAGGGAAGTCTGGCACCCTGGAGTGTAAGACTCTTTAAGGGCTGGTTTTGCATACAGTAACTCTGCATTTAACATAAATGTGACTGAAATTGTAAGGTAAGCACAAAATATGCAATGTTCTATTCATGAAGGGAAAAAAGTTGTAGAATTGATGAGCTAAAATTGGATACTTGTATTTTTATAAATAGAAGTGGCCTGATACATATTTAAAGTTGCTGGCCATCCATTGACTTCATGGCCATACAGGAGCAATCAGAATTCTGTAATTTAGGTTATTTGATGTAGGCCCCTAAATATGGACTGCGTGTGCTCTGCACTTCTTTTTCTGTTGAATCTACCTGGCTTTTTTCACACGTCAGGACTTAGTTTGAAATTTAAAAGTGCTCAGTGCAGGGTATGGTCTTTCCATATGTTTGTGTCATTTCTGCAGATTGGAACTTCCAGAACAGATGGCTTGAAAATCCTGAAGAATCAGACTTGGACACCCTCTCTTAAAAGTCTATGAAACACATTATTTAATTATTGTAGTGGAGATGACAGTTGAGTGTGGAAGAAGACTTGAGAGAGTAGAGTCCAGCCTTCTCTTGCTTCTCCCACACCGATTACCTTATGTGCTCTTTTACTTACACCCCTTTCTTTTAAGCAGTTTCTGATTTTTTTCTCCTTATAATTATTTTCTACCATAATAGTGTATCTTTTCCTTTTTCTTTGTTAAATACTGTTACATTTCTCAAGATTGATTTTACATTCTGAGTTAAGATGATGAATGAAATACAAACAATAATGCATTTTGTTTTGAAGCAACATTCCTTAGCAATAGAATTTTTGGAGGAATAAAGACAAATTGCACATACTTCTGGGATCTTGGCTGATTTTTAATATATTGAAAAATGGAAAGATGATGCGTAGGAAAGCTGTACGTCCTTGCCTGGGCCTGTAGGCAATGAAAATGATTGATGCTTGTCCTGCTCAGCCTTGCGCTTTCCTCTTTTAAGAAGATCTTGGAGTTGCTAATTTCTTACTTCTAGTGGCTTAAATGGAAGCTGTTGAGATCTTTCTTCTTCTGGCCTTAGAAAGAGCTAAAATCTTTGTATTTATAAATTAGGAAAGAAGATTTGAGCATGATGGAGGCAACTTTTTTTTTTTTTCCTAGCGGTCTACCAATAAGTATAGTTGAGGCAAATTACATAGCTAGCTTTAGGACAAAGCTTGAGAGTGTATGGTAATGAAAATGGTAATGATAGCTTGTCCTTAATTAGCAGCTCTTTTCTTTTGTACTACTTCTGAGAAAATTTTTAGCAAAAAAATGGGGGAGAGAGAGAAGATGACTGGCCAGACTAATACATAGTAATAACTGCTAATAAAAATAAAGAAATGGTCACTCAAGCATTCTCATCCCTATAGGAGGTCAACATAATTGCATCTTTAGCATAATCCTGCCACCCTTTAACTCTTGCAGCATCCTCTGCTTGTGGGAAGAGAAGTATTTATTGCATCATGTTTGCAAGGAAAAATAGAAAGCTGATTTGATCTTTTTTCACGTTTCACTCCCCTTGGAAAAAATATGTTCCCGGCAAATCCTACACTAGACGTTGCTTCAAACATACAGGAGAAAATGTGGACTGAGCAACTTTTTCTAATTAAAATCCACTCAAAGGTCACCCTAACTGATGAGATTTACACCATCACATTTAATTTGTTAAACTAAAACTGTAACAAAAGTTCAGAGGGGTCTATTAGGTGACTGCTTGGCTGCTGTCTCCTGCTGTATCTGAATCCCGTGCAAGAAAGAGAAAAAGGGCACAGCATTTGTGTTTTATAAAGTAGCATGTCACAGCTGTGAGCTGGGGTGATCGGTTGTCCTAGACTTGCACAGGATTTATTTCCCTATACTGAGAAAACCAAGTGAGAAAACTCTCAAAGAATACAAACTCTTTTTTTTTTTTCCTGTCGGTGTTGTGTTGTTTTGTTTTAGCTGTGCTGCTGTAGTCCAAGGCCACCTCCAAGGCTTCCCTCTCCCCAAGCTGAATGGCTGCCGGCAGCTCATTATCATGACTTGTGTTGCTGTCTTCAGCATTTTAAAAAGTCTTTTTCTATTTCTTCAGCAATAAGAGTCTAGTCATCTGCACTGCAACTCTTAACCCTTTTTAAAAGAGTTTCTCTAAAAATCATCTGTCAAGGGCCTCAGCATGGGCTGTACGTGCTCTTGCTGTAAAGCAAGCACAACACCTAACTTGAGTACCTGGAGAAAACTGTAGTTGCTAGTGCTTGTACGTGCTGGCAGTGTCCCTAGCTGATGTGGATTCTCATCCTGGCTTTATTGCAAGCACATGGAGAAATATTAGGAAAGTCGCTTCAATCTTCTCTATATCTTTTCCCCTTTCATAATGTCCCTTTTCCTTTCTGGCACTTCAGACTGTAAAATTTTTTAGATTCAGCCTGACGCAGACATGCTGAGGAGGCTAATGAAGCTGTCCATGCCCGTTAGTACTGCCCAGAGTAGAACATGTTTTAAGGTCATGGGATGCTGTTTTGTCTACTCAATTGTACAGCCCTCCACCCCATTCACAGTGCACCCTGCCAGACACCTCTTTTAATTTTGTCTTTGAATCCTTGTAAATACTGCAGGAATTTAAGTACTTCATGCCAGTTTATCCTGAACTGCAGACCATAATTTGTGTGTGACTGGAGTAGGGGTTTAAGTTGTTGTATATAGAATGAGACCCTGCTGCCAGCAGACTATGTTGTTACCAGTCTAACTTGTTTAGCAGTGGGAATGCTGCTAAAGCATATAAATCTTATAAAACCAACCATAGCCATCAGCCACAGAAGTTTTGTCAGTATTGATCCTTAATTTAATGTAGTCTTAATGTTGATGTTGATTTATGAGCACAGAGAGATTTTCACCACTTTAGAAGTGGGATTTTAATGTCTGCCTTGTCTTGGAGATTGGTGTTATGGCAAGGGTGGCTGAACCTCACGCGGGACTCCTGAGCTGAAATATTAAAGCAAATCATTATGGACTTCATGCTGATTTGATATGCTGGGCCAAAGTTTGAAACGGAACTGTTGTGTATGTGGTTGCGTAGAGAAAAGCAAATTTTTGGAGAGGATTAAGGCCATCAGCGTGCTCTAAATCGTAGGTGGTTTTCAAATGGAGTCCACTTTTCTTGTTCAGATGTTAGGATAGCATGAGTGAGATGGCCTGATTATTTTAAAATTATTTCTTAACCTATTTTTGGATTTTTGCCATTAGTTGGAGGGATGCAGGTGTCAGGAGGTACAGTTGTAACTCCCAGCTGACTTTCCTACCAACTTTGGCACAAAACAGAGAAGGAGCTGCTGTAACAAGTTAAGACAACAATCTGTGGCTGATTGTTCCTTAGATGTCTGAAATGAGCGTTAGTTTAGTAAGGTAGCAATTGAGGCCTGACTTAGAATAATGTGCCTGTTTGTCTTTAAAGTAAGAACTTGTGTCTTGATGTTAATCAAGGGTTTACAATGGTATTTAATGGTTTTGTGAGTGGATTTCAGGTGAGATGTGTAGTGTATTCTGATGGAGGTGCATTCCAGGATAAAGTGAATAAACTGAGAGGAGGATTTTTGAGATAAATTACGAACATCTTGTTTGGAGGTCCTACGTCATGAGGATGTCTGTGCTTCGGCATAGACAGGGTAGTTTAACCCCTGCTGAGCTACTTGCTGTTGTGGCCATACTGGCACTAGCAGGTGAACTACATTGATTCAGTACACTGTGATGGGGATGCACCTTGAGACTGCTACAGTTTTGCTAGAGAGGGAATAATGTTGCTGAGTGTTACTTCCCACTGCTAGAAAATGTAGGTAGTGGGGAACAAATCCCTTTCTTAAAGATAAGTTAACGCATTCACTTCCCAATCTCACAGACGTTAAGTGGCTTTTGGGTAAAAATGGTTGTTTGGAAGCACAAAGTAAGAGTAAACAGGTTTATTCCAGACTTGATCACCTAATGTGTTTCTAAGTACCTGGAAGACTTTCATGGTATGTTTAATGTTGCATCAAATCTTCTATACTTACTTCACATGTTTACCTGAATGTTTGTGTTTATAATAAAATCTCAAACATCTATAGTATTTTAGGGACTGTGTTTCTATTCCAACATACAGTACAACAGATAAGAGTTGATCCTGGTGTCAGGAGCCTCAATATTTTTCACTTTCTGCGTTTTGTCTAGTTTTAAGAAAGGAGAAATAAAAGAAAAAATGTAACATAGTACTGAGTTTCTGGACTGTTGTGAAGAATATGAAATCATTTTCTACTCATACCAAAAAAAACTTTTTCTTGACTTTAATGGGATTAGTCACTGTGCAAAACTTGTGACAATAGGGCACTAGTGACTTGCATCAATTCCATCCAATTCACTGATTGATCTGATTCATTGATTCACTCTCTTTCAGAGAAATGAAACAAAGCAAAGCAAAACAAAACAAAACACCTAAATCGACATGCCTTCTCTCCAGCAGTCTGCATGCAATAAGACTTTTTCATCCTTTTGTTTTGAAACTAAGCATAAGCAGGTGTAGCCCAAGATGCACCTCTTCAAGAACATAGTGGACACCCAATTCTTCAGGACTCTAAATGTGTACCAATATTGAAAAATATGAATTCTTTCTAATATTTAAAAAGTCAAAATGGCAAAGAGATGTCATGAAAGTTTGTATTGCCTCCTTCCCTTGCCCCCACCAAACATCCTTAATAGAATAAAGAAACTTGGAGAAACTACTGACATAAAACATGGTAAAAATTGTCTGCTTTGTGCTATGTTTTTGCATGTATGTCTTTCAGAACGTTTTATTTGTTTTCGTGGTCTCCATATGATGGTAACTCTTTCCCGTGTTGATGTTTTTGGTTCTGTATGTGTGTATATACAGACTTTTAAAAACAAATAAATAAGATCATAGCTCCAGTTCTTGCTAGTGAAAACCTGAAGTAGCTCTGTAGCATTCCTTATTTCTATTATCTACAGAACTGTGAGCATCTTGAATCCCACTGCAGTTCTCTGAACTAACTCTGACTTTATGAAAACTTTCTACAGCTCTGCATTCACAGAATCCTTGAGTTTCACAATTTATCCTCTGTGGTTTCTTCTTTAGCTTATGAGTGTGTTGTTTATTTACCTATTACAACTTTTTTTTTTTTTAAAGTGGACAGAGCAATCTGTGTCCTGTGATGAGGGATGTCTCCAGTCACCAAGTGTTAGTAGTGAATATACTTTGCTCAGCTATTTTGTTCTCAGTTACAACACTGCACTAGAGATGATCAGCTGTCTTTTAGTATTGCATCCTATGTGTATAGGTTCTTGTCTCAGTCATGACGCTGAGAAAAGAACATACTTGTATTGACTGAACTGAAGATTAAATTTATGGATATTTCAGCTCTTTTATTTATCGCAGGTAATTAAAGTGTATAGTGAAGATGATACTAGCAAAGCTTTGGAAGTCCCAACTGATATAACAGCCAGGGATGTATGTCAGCTGTTGATATTGAAGAACCACTATATCGATGACCACAACTGGACTCTGTTTGAGCAACTTACTCACACAGGTTTAGGTAAGAAATTCTATACAACAGTATGGCAGTAAATAAGGTGTATTTGCATTTAGAGGTATAATTCTAATAGAAAGGCTTGGAAACAAAGTAATGGGAGAGCGTGTGTGCGTTTATTCTTGGGGGGGATTGTTTCTGTTTTTTCTTTTTTCTTTTCGCTTCTGCCTCGCTTCTCCCTCTTTTCTTTCCTTTTTTTTTTTCTGATAGTATGCCAGTAAAGTAAATTTTGTCATAGTACATTTGTCTCGCACTGCTTCATCTGCACCTGTAAGAGTGATTTGGAAGACACTGACCATTGAGGTTCTCTCTGCAAATTTTTCCTTGCTCTTGCTTTTCTTTGGCAGTTCTTCCTCTTTTACTGGTATTTCCTGGTTATCTCTAGCAAGATTTGGGATATTTTCATTGCAAATAAAATCTTTGTTATTCCCAACATGTCTGAGTGAAATCTCTGACACCAAGGACAGAAAGTGGTTACACAGTGCTATCGTTTCTGGACAGTAGAACTCAGTCTTCAGAAACAACATCAGAGTAGGCTATCAGTATTTTCCTTCAGTGTAATCAGTTTGACTAGATTTATTGTGACTCTGGGACAGGACTGCTTAAAAAGTGAAACAAAACCACTCTTCTAAACTTCCAGCTATGAACCAAAGAACTGCATTGAAATGATTTTATGCATAGTATTTTAAGTTGCTAGAAATGAAACTCTTTGAACTCCTTCCACACCATCAGTGTTCCCTTAGTGTAGTTAACCAAAAAGCAAGCAAACAAGAAACCTCTATGTGTATTATACAGTTACACAGTTTCAAGATCTAATCTGTGGTTTCAGGTTATAACTATAATTTTAACTCCCGGTCTCTGTTGCTTTTTGTGATGCATAGACATAATTTTGCAGCACATTAAGGCAAGTTAAACACGTGGAGAAAGGGGATGTTTCCAAAGGAACACAGGAAAAGCCTGCACTCAGCAAAAGATGAGTTCAGAAGCCTGATACAAGGATGTAGTATTAAATTGATAGTCTAATCAGACAATCATGCTTCCTTTTACAGCATTACTTTCCAGCATTGTATTGTGTTTAGTTTTGATTGGGAATTACATCAGAAAAATCTAGCAAGACTAATGCCACAAAAATACATGTTCTGAATTTCATATCACTCCAACTTTCTATATTATTTGTAAACTTCACCACTGTGCTGGAGTTACTAAAGCTAGTTTCTTCTGCAACCTCAAGGGCAGTTTCAGCTAGTGCAAGGTGCGGTTTGAGAAAGAAGTTGGAGGGCCCTTCCTTCATTTTAAAAATATATGGAAAACTCCTTGGATGCCCTAATTTTCAGAAGAGATTGCACTGGAACCTGGTAACTGCAGTACTGTGTATGCAGAATAAAAACACATAAATAAGTAAATGTTAAAAATATGTTTAAAGCTATTTAAAAAACTCCCTCTCTGTATGTATCTAGGGGATCTGAACTCATGCATTTATGTAAAATAAACTTGACTGTGAATCTCAAACTGTATTATGTTTAACAGTCATATTTTAAAGATGAACTACAAAACCTGAAACTGTTTTTTGCCCTTTTCTGCTCCTTTATCCTATGAAGACAGCCACAAACGTTTTTCAATTTTTTTTTCTTGCTTTGTAACATTTCAAAGATATTTATAACCTTTTGCACTGAATGTATCAGTTGTAAGATGCTTCCAGCTCAGAGTAAGGTCAGAGTTAAATCTGGGTTGAGACTGTAAATGACTGACGGCTACAGAAGAGGAGGTATAAAAATGGCTTTAGACAAGACTACTGTATAAATAGTAGAAGTGTTTGCTGTAATTTATAGTGTGGCTGGTGTTTAAGTAGTGTAGTAACTGTTGAAGAAGTCACTTTTGACAAATTATGTCAGAATCAGTGGCATTGTTTCTCCTGGTTTATTTATTTGCACAATACACTTTCTGTCAAACAGTGTGTTTGCTTCAGTCTGAAGGATTTATTGGAAGATTGCGATATCAAATCATTAGTGAAGTTGCTTTTCCTACGATTCTGAAATTCTCGAAATGGTTGGTGTGCGGGTCTGAGGACTTGCATTCACCGTGCAGTCTTCTGATTGGTCCAGCTGCTTTGGGTGTAATTTTAGAAAAAAACTGAATTGCTCATTTCTAAACTAAAATTATTTCCTAGGTGATGAGGATGGGAATTCAACATTACTAGCCAAGGAGAGCAACTTGAGAGCAAGGAGCTACTTGAGATAGCTTTGTTTCCTTTTATAATACTGAATAATAATTAATTTATTTTTTTACGATACTGTTTGATTAGTTTTTGTTTGAAAGGTTTTTCATGTTGATCTTGATCTCCATTAGATATGTTCTTAGGCACTGGATGAATAGTGTGAACAAATATTTTTCAAATGGTGATTTAGTTTTGGAAGGCTTGCTATTTGTTACTCTGTCGTATGTTACATCCATGGAAGTTTGGACAGTCTTTTTCTGCTCCCAAGCTGAATGGATGGGTATCGAGAGGAGAAATACTGTGAGCGAGCACGCGTGTCTGTGTAAATTCCAGTATGATGGCAATTAATAATTCATTCATCAATTAGCGAACATTTTCTTTAATATCTAACAGCTGTCTGAATGCTACTGAATTAGATGTGATTGCGCGAATCTCAGTGAGCTGAGCAGTGTGCTGCTTTTAATCAATGCAGACATTAATTACATCGCAGGAGTGTGCCCTCCTCGCTGCGCAGAGGTATCTGCATGCGAAGGTTAAAAAAGAAAGAAGAAAATCCCACCCGGAACACACCACAGAGCCTCTGTCCGTATGTTGCTGCCTGGCGTTCTCACACACCCGTACCCGCCGTCACCG
>VXAA01006941.1:1200147-1223913 GCA_013399115.1 Anseranas semipalmata | reverse complement strand
CGGCCGGCGGAGGTGCGGCGGCACTCGCGTGTGTCGGGGCTGCGTGCTCGTGGTGGGTGTCCTCTGGGCCCCAGCTGCTGGATTCGAAGAAAGCCTCGGCTGCTTCCTGCTGCTGTGCTCCCCCTCAGTTCAGCAGGCTTGTTTTCTGGGTAGGCAAGAGGCCCTGGGCCAGGCACCTAGCAGTGTTGCAATCTCTCTTCTTGTGCTCGCTGTCTGCATTCATTTAGGCAGCCCGTGGGAAGGCTTTTGGTCTCCGAAATGAGGAATCTCACAAAGCACTATCTGTGCAATAGTATGGGGCTATAGCTTTTCTCGTTTTTATTTTTATTTTTCCCCACTGGGTGGCTAGACAGGAGGCTATTTGAAACGTGTCCTGTCATGCTCTCCATTATTAAATCTTCTTTAATGTGCTTTATTTACTTTCCATAGTTAAGGAGACTCTTTGTTTTGGACTGTAGCAGGTGGTCAGCATGTTAGAGGAAGTGGTAATAAAGAGAGGGTAGAGAGGCAAGACGGAGCTCTTGAGTCTAGCTGGAAGAGAAAAAAATGGTCTAACTAAACCAAAGCACAGCTTGCTCATGCCAGCATGTAGTAATTTGATTCCAGGACTGTGTTCTGGAGTGTACTAACTCAGTGTTTCAGTTCCTTCAAGAAAATAAATTGAATCAATTGTAAAATATTCTGTAATGTGACACCTTAAAAATAAAGAAATATCTGTATCCTTACTCATCTATTGGGGTGATGCAGAATGTCTTACTTTTTGTACTAAGAAGTAACTCTTGAGGAAATGGTATTTTCTTAAATGTCACAATGCCAAGCATTCAAGAGTTTTAAATGTCATCCCAGAGGAGAGCTTTCTCTGAAAGGAGAAAAAAAAACGCTGTTTCTGAGTAAGAGCTTCAGTTCTTTAGCGTCTCTCCCCCTGCAATTGAAGAATGTGTTTTGGAGTAGAGCAGCCTGTCCAAGCTTTTAAAATGCTCGGTTTTATTTCAGTATTTTGGGGGGTATTTTCTGTTTTTTGAATTGCTATATGTTTTTTATTTGCTTTATTTGATCTGTCTATAAAATGTAAGTTTCAGGTAGCATCTTTAAATTCTGTCTCTATGGGCTTAAAACTGAGTTAAATTCAGTGGAAGTTTAACTTTCCCATATTGATCTGTGGGTCATATGAGTACTTTGCCTTCTGCTAGTCATGAGTTTGATATTTTCATATTGGGATGAAATTTAGCTGTTTCTAAACTCGCTAGGTGGAAACTTCCTGAAGAAGCTTATAGATTTGCAGGCTACAGTAAGGCTGTTACCCACCAGACTTCACCGTGTGGAAGCATGAGGCAGTGACTGGTGAAAGAGGTGGCAAGAGAAGATCAGTAAAAGGATGCTGTAGTTCTAAAGAGGCTTTAATTATCTCAAATTTGAGGTTTGATTCTTTTCATTAAACCCTTATGATAATACAGTGAATTCTGGGAAATGTGATCAGAAAATTGTGTGAGTTACATGTTTTCATAATATATTTTTAATTGCCTTTTCCCTTTGAAAGCATGATAAGAATTGGATGTTCAAACCTCATAATTGGCAGGGAGACATATATTTAGATCTTCAGCCTGCACTGTGAGTAGTCCCACTGAATTACACACAGTTTGCAACTCTTAAACATGCACAACACATCTACAGGAAAGTTCTTAAATTCCATATCTTTCCCATAAATGCATTAAATACTGCTTTACAATTGAAAAATTCCTTCAAGAACCTATGCTGCAGCCACAATCTAAAGTAGTGAGAAAACAGGTTCTGACCTCCAGTGCTGTAGTCCAAATAACTGAGTTCTTTGTCTTTTCTTCCCTTCCTCTCTAGCCACTGCAAAACCAAACTGCACGTTAGGACTCACTTGTAGGCTTTGGGTGTTTTGTTTTGTTTTTATTTTTTCATGGCTTGTACCATTCCTTTTGCATATGCTAGTGCTATAGCTGCTAAAGTTCTCAGTATCTCTGGTTTGTGTAAAAGCGTTAAAACGCTGAAATGCCCTATGTTCATGTGCAGTTTTAGAAATGCTTCAGAACGCAGCAGGGTCCAGGGAAGAAGGCGGCTTTTCCATGTTGTGGACAGCTTACAATTTATGAATGCTTTATTAGAGACAGGGGTGTCGGAAGGGCATTCCTGATGCCCCAGGCAGGGTGAGTAGAGATGAGTTGTTGAGGTGGTCTGCTTCTTGCTGCACCATGCATCACATGGCAGGAGCTGCCTGGCTTCTGTTGCATGGAGCATGTAGATTTGCTCATGTAATGGAGCTGCCCCTGGCTAAAAAAGCAACCAACCAAAACAAACCAAAAAAACTTACATGAACGACCTCAGACATTGAAGTTGAGCCCACTTCAACTGGGTGTAACATGCACATGATTAATGGGCTGTGCTCAGATTGCTGGTTTAATGTTTTGTAACATACATAATTTTAATTATCTGATCTCTATGTCTTCATGTTTTACTGTTGTGTTCTTTGGTGCAGATTATGTGCTGTTTTTTGTTGTTGTTTTTACAGGAAGAGCTATAGAAGACCATGAATTAGTGATGGAAGTCCAGTCAAACTGGGGAATAGAAGAGGAAAACAAACTGTATTTTAGAAAAAATTATGCCAAATACGAATTTTTCAAAAATCCTGTGGTAAGTCATAACATTGTATCTGTGAGGTGGTGCACTTGCTGTTGCTGCAGAATAGCCTTTTCTGTTACACACAGGCAAAGTGTAAAGCATTTCAAAAGGAATAACTGGGAGGGAGTATATGGGAGGTAGGAATATATTGCAGTGCTTGTAGCTGGTGGCCAATAACTTTGTTGCAGTTGTAAAATATCCGTGTTCTTTTTTTTTTGTGGGGGTGAGGGAAGAAATGAGAGATGTGCATTTAATTTTCTTTAAATCTGCATGTAGACCTATGACAAAATGAGAATTTTTTGAAGTTGAGTGAAGTTTCCATCAAGTGACAACAAAATATAAAATGAAGCAGTACAAGGAGGGGCATCTGTAGCAAAGATGATTTTATTGTTAAAGTGAAAATTGAATGTTATGGCCCAGCACTGCCCAATGGCAGCTTCTCAGAGCTGCAGCTAAATGACAACTGACACAAAAGGCCACGAGCAGCCATAACCTATTAGGATTAAGTGAAAGTGAAGTCAAAGTTAGCGTATGGAAGGAGTGGAAAGGGAGCAGAGACAACTTGTAACTCAAGGATGCTGCCAAAGGTTAACGTTGCTGATTCAGACCTTGCCTGATGGCAAAGGCCATGGAAGCAGTACTGGCTCATCAGGAGAAACTCGCTGTCTGGTTACTCATGTGCATGGTATATTTGGATCGCTCCTGCCTCTTATAAAGCCAGCTTGTTTCAGATGTCAAAGGGAGAAATAGCAGAAATGAATGAGGACTTGAAAAGTGAAAAGTGGAAGGGAACTCAAATTATCTACCTGTGAAAAGGACAAAAAGGTAAATATTAAGACACCAAGAGATATAAGAGATTTAAGGGTGTTTCGCTGTTCCACGTATGTTTCTCTGGACAAACCATGTATTCCCTTGTCATTAGATATATCACTGTAGTAGTGAAAAATTCTAAGCTTGAGAGGCTTTCCAAGAGTAAGTATATGTGTATTGGTTATCTAGTGAGCGGAACCAGCTGTGGAGCTTGGCAGGCATGCAGCTGTGAATAGCTCCAACAGCTGTGCCTAATCAGAGTCCTTACTGTTCCTGTTGAGTTGTTATTCCATGTACTGTGGTAAAGGTATAGCAAGAAAGCTTTATTAGAAATGAGTTAGTATGAATTAATCCTACCAATTTTATTAAATTTTACTTAAATTTTATTAACTTTATTATCAGTTTTATTAAAAATGAGTCAGTGGACATTGGGTGGTGAAGGGAATATTAGATTCAAAACTGCCCAAGCGTTGAGGGAACTTAGTGATGGTCAAACTCTTGGTTGGCTCATATGGGCATGGCTATATTGAACTCACCAGCTGCAGGTCTGTGCCATAAATCACCTCTGGAGCTTTCATTGATAATGAAATTGGCACTTTAAATGTGGATTCTTTAACCACACCATATTGGTGTAGTCACATTTTAGTGTTGATTCATATCATTTAAAATAGCCAATTCAGAAAAACAAAAAACCTGAAAGGACTTGTTCTCTGTAAATGGGAGTTATGAAATATTTTACTGAGCTTCTGGTGTAATGAAAATAATAGAAAACAATGTATTTTTCAGCGTGTTGGTGTATATCCTCCCTACTTTGTAGCATATTGAACCCCCAGGCAAGTCTTACATGTCAACAGTGATAGAAATTACTGCTAGAGAAACAACGCTAAGGGCCAGGTACTGCAATATGACTTGCACTGCTGTATGAATCCCTCTTGCTTACAGAGACTGTTGATGTTTTTCTCAAAATTCTAAGTTTTTCAGCAAATAATATATAGAATATCACAAATTTAGGAAGGATATTAAGGTAAGCTTTTCCTAATTCCAAAAGATTTATGAAGTTTAATATTTATTTTTACAGAACTTTGATACAAATTATTGTCATTGCAGAGCTTTTTTCCGGATCATATGTTATCTTTTTCAAATGAGACCAATGCCGCTGTAAGCCACTCTGGGATATTACAGGTATGTAACCTTTGAAAGAAGATGAGCCACTATAGCTTGGAATTCCCAGCTGTCTGTATTGTGTGAGCACAGCTCTTTGTCACTGTCAGATCAGTTGGTAGTTTTTGTGTAACTCAAAACATGGGTAATAACTTCTTTTCCTTATGAAATATGAAGTAGAGTATCCCTTCCAGACAGTTATTATATTACTACTCTTGCAAAATGGCACATTCAAAGAGCACAAAAATGGCCAAAATGCAGTAAAAATGGTTAATACCTGTATTGGGTATTTCAGGTGAAACTGTGTTTCCTTAAAAAGGTGTAGTGCTCAAGTAATTAGCACATAACAGCAGCACAACAGTAGAATACTGACGAACTGGTAATGTGATACAAATGGATATAAAAAAGAGTTAAATGGTTGAACTTAATGAGTAGAAAATTTAGACTGACTAGTATGATTTGTTAGCATGAAGGCTACTGTAGCCTTCCAAAAAAAATGGTAGGTCACTCAGCGTTAGTCATCTTTTAAGTAGACACAGGATTTTAATTTACAGTGGGAATAATTTCACAGAATGACCATATCAGGGATCATCATCTTACTTCTCAAAGAGGGGAAAAATGAGTAATAAAGGTGGAAACATACACATCACTCTTGTTTGCTTGTCACTAGGAAATTTAATTAATAGAAGAACTTTCACTGGTCTTAAGACAACAACCCTGTGTGTGAGTTTTGGGGATAAAGCATGATTGGAAGGGCAACATAATAACACAAGATATTTTAAGGTAGAACTAAAAGTAATATGGAAATTATAAAATATTTTTTGTGCATCCATATAATAAATTCTACCTTAGCATGCACAAGAAAAATGAAAAACATCAAAGAACTAAATTTCAAAGCATTCTTCTGTATCAAATAGTTGTATCCTTATTGATTATATATAAAAGGGGATGCTAGTCAGCAGCTTATGATTACCCCCAAATGTAGTTTAGAAAAAACAGTTCTAAATTAAATGTAATTGACACATACTAGATTCTATAAATTATTTTTACAAAGCTAAATAAAAAATTTCTAACTATAAAACATGCTGCACATCTATAGAAAATTGGTTCACTTTTGCTACCTACATAGCAAATAGTTTGTGCAGTTTAATGCAAACACTTAATTTAGTCATCAAATCTTGTCCCCTTTGTTGTTAGAACTTAATTCTTTTTTTGCTTGCAAACAGTCTGATAGTTTGAATAAGATAAAGATTTTTAAAATAAAACTGTTTGCCGTATACCCTTGCATAGAACCTTCTTCAGCCCTAGGAATAGAATATGAGATGTGTGGAACATGTGCAAAGCTTGTGGATCAGATTATGAAAAATTCTAAATATATAAAGTTACATCCAATTTTTTTAGCTTGAAAAATTTGTTATGAAATCTGCTCTGTTGCTATTTTATGTTGTATTGTCTGTTTAATTGTATTTGGTCTAATAAAACTTAGTGGACACAAAGTACTGAATACCCTCTTGGATTCTGCAGCTGCCATGCACGTTTCAGCGGAAGCTGTTCAGTAGATTGTTTACAGTGTGTCGCTGTTTCCTTGGAAACTTTCATTAAGACAAGTTAATGGGCTTGCGTTATTATTTGTGATGTGCTTGGTCAGGTATCAAGAGAGACATTAATTTTAACAACTCAATGCTTACAAATAATTAAAAAATCACTTCTGATACTTTTATAGCTTTTTGTGGATTGACCTGTAAGCAAGTAAAATGTTTTTCAAGTATGGTTTTCTTGACTTTCAATGAAAGTGCAAGAGTAAGTATTTCTGCCTGATGACTATAAATCAGAGCATCTAAATAGTCTTAAAAACAAGCAGAAAGTTGACCTGTCTCCTCTCTATTTAGCATGTGCTAAGTAAAATCACAAGGTCTGAAGTATGCCAAATGTCTGTGTGTACCAAAGACAGGAGTTTAATCTTTGCTATGACTATCTTTAGCTTAAAAAAAGTAAAGAAGTATGCCACTATATTGATTGGAGTGTGACCATTCTGAGACACAACAATCTATGCACGTCTACTAGTAGTCAGTATGGGTCATTTGGAACTTGCTTTAGGTTATTTTTGCAAATTCAATGCCCTAAAAAAAAAAATGTAGATTTTAGTGACGCCTCTCATAGCAATGAAATACTCTATTGTTTATATATATAAATATATAAATGTATAAATGTATAAAATATAAATATTTTTTTTTCTGAGAATTGGCAACTCATAGGTGGACAATACATTCATTTACTTAGTTTAACGAGATGTGAAACTTGTTGAATGTAATTTTAAATGGGGCTTGTGACTTATTTAAAATGTGGTCTGCTTATTAGAGTAACTCTTGTTTTGGATGAATTAATAATATACATTAGATTCTTTAATATTTTTATTCAAGACAGCATTCCCAATTAATAGAATGAAAACATAGATAGTGTTGACAGGACTGAGTCCTTCTGAGTTAACAGGTGAAATCCTGGCCTCACTGAAGTCAATGGATTTTTTCTAAAATTACTTTAAAGGGTCAAAATTTTGTCTTGTGTTTCTTTCATTTTGTTTTTGTCTGAAAATAACATTTCTCCAATTTTGTGGGTATTTTTTTTGATCTTTAATTTGTATCAGATCTTTTTTCACTATGCAGGTTGTCAATCACTTTTAAATGCAACGATGACACATCTTCACTATAGAAGGTTGAAATTACTTGGGCAATTATGCTTTTTTTTTCTGGTTTTACTGTAAGAATAGACCTATTTTGTGCCATCTTGATTATTCAGTAGATGCGATTGATATTCAAGTTCTGTAAGTAGGCTTGAAGTTCAGAGTTCAAGTCTTGTATTGACCAATTTGGCTGCTGCTTTCTAACAGCTTTTTTAGGTATAATGTGAATACATAAAAAGTTATTGTAGATAGCACCTGTCCAAGCCATCTTCTGGAGCAATGAAAAAAACCCTTTCACCTAATGTAGAATATATTAGAGAAAGTAACATGTCTTTCCTGAACAAATATAAAACATAAATGTTATATATGGAAAAGTTAAGTTAAAGACAGAACAGGATTATGAAGACAAACGCTCAGAATTTTAGGAAATGTAGAATTACTGTTACAGTATTTCCCTTTTGCCCTTTCCTCTTACTCCCTTCTCCATTGCCATCTTGTCATCCTTGCCCCATATTCTTAGTTGTTCCCATTCTTTGCCTTCACAGATTTAAGATTCAAGTTTTCTTTAATCACTTTGCCACAGCAAGTATGTCTTTTTTTCTGACCAGTTTTTCATCTGACTCTGGTCCTGTTTTCAGGCTGAAATATCCATGCACTGAAATTCAGTCTTTTTATCAATCCCCAGCCATGTTCTAGCCTGCCCTTTCCCCAGCTTCTGTGCTGGGTTTTGCTGGCCTTTCTCCCAGTCTAAATCCCTCAGATTGACTGAAGTCTAAAGGAGGCAATACTGAGAATCCCTATCAGTTCTTGACTGAAATTACTTGGTGCCCCCAAAATTTATCAGCAAGCTCAGAGGAAAATCTTGCTCCTTCATAGTAGCATTGGACTGGGTCATGGCCAGCTGTCATTGCATCTTTGAAGAAATCAGTCATCAAATTCAAAATTAATTCACAAAGTCTTATGAAAATAACAGCTTCTCTAATTTAACTCTCAAAATTGTGTGTACCAGCTCGAGAAGCATTCACCTCAGCAAATGTTGTTCTTTTTCCCCCAGTGCAGCCATTCTTTCATTGAACATGCTGAAGACATTATTAATGCCTTCAGTGCTTGAAAGCAGGCAAATAAGTTGTATAGTTTGGAACGTAGCTTTCAATTTTTATTCCATTGAAGTGGCATCTAGTATTTCTGCATATTTTTACTATTATATTCATCCCAGACAGTGAAATAGTTTTCCTGTTCTATTTTTTTCTCTTGTTGACTTGTTTTTTGTTGGGGTGAGAAAAAAAAAATTGTTGTTCAAGTTGGTTTTAAATTGGTTGGTTTTACAGCAAATCAAATTATAATCCAGTCCTTGGTGCCATCATATATTCATGTCTGAAAGACATGGTGACATTTGGCAGACCCTACATATCAAGCTGTATATTTCACTGCATGAGGGATGGAGTGCAAACTTATTTCTGCATATTGTGTGATCAGTAATCCCTGTCTGCATCATATCATCATTTAACTCTCCCCAGTTCTTCTACTTATATGAAGGACTTTTCTTATTTTTGTCCTATTTTGATTGCCTTTTCTCTGCATAAACAGGGATCATTTTCCCTCATAATAAACTTTAATCTTGCATGTACTTCCATTTAAAAAAAAAAAATCAAAAAACTTTCTACTGTATTTAGTTTTATGTATTTATTAAAGACATTCAGTTCTCAGATATTTTCACTGCTCGTTCTTTGGGGCAGTTAATGGTTTTGACTTTACAAATAAAAAATACTGTATTTTCTCTGGCAGTCTTCGTCTGTCTTGGAAGGAAAAAGATGGATGTAGGATTGCACTTTTCCTAGAGTTATTGCTACTTTAGTTTAATTGATAGCATGGGTACAACAGTGACCATTGAAGCTGAGCTTTGTATTGTTCCTTCACTTTGGCCTGCTGAGTAAGAAATGTGTTTTTCATGACTGTCCTTCTGGTTGGAAGCTCTTATGGAATCCTGGGGAGGATGCTTGTGCAGACTAGGAGCCAGGCAGTCATTTCATCTTCCGCAGAGAGATAGCCTAGAGAGATGCTCTTTTGATTTTATATGCATTAACTGTCTTAGATTATCCTAAAGCTTCCATTTGACTTTGTTTATGGAGTAAAAATATTTTTCAGTGCAGGCTTTATATTCACCATCAGTGAACCTGTTAATATATGGCAAATGAGAAGATTAACAGGCTGGAACACCTACCAGGACCTACTCGTCTGCTTCAGTGTGGCTGAAATAGCTTAAACTGCATTTGTTACACAGCAGTGTGACAGCAGCACATGTAGATAGATGTACCTAGTCTCATTGTAATTTACTATTCAGGTGAATAGCACTGAAGCTCTCATAATGCATTCTTAGTTGTGGGCTAGATTTTCTGGGTGCTCCCCTGTCAAATGAAACCTGCCCTTACTACTGCATTCATACCAGCTGAATTTAATCAGCTTGGGATGGCCTACGTGTGGTGCTGTCATGCATCTGTGACTGCAAGGTAGGAAAACAATAAAAGTGAAAGTAACCTTGTTTATCTTGGTTGGACTCCATTATTTAGTGGCTAAAGACCTTGGTGTACTTCCAAAATCACATTCACTTCATCATTTTGCTGCAGTCCGGTGCCAGCCTGTCTGTCTCTTGCCTGGGAATCTGTTGCTTCATGTCCTCAGCTCAGACATTCTCGAAGTGGCAGCAGAGAGGAGGAAAACACAACAACGAAAGCTGCAGATACCAGCAAGAAAACCCGTTGTTCCCTACCGTATATGAGCCTAGATAGTATTTATGATACTGCAGGCCAGTCAGGAGCAAGGTTCCTTGAAGAGCTTAATAATAACATGGATTCCTTTGCATACATGGAAATTGAAGAATTCTAGGTTGGTATGTTTAGATGCTCTTCAATTCAATGCCCTATTTTTTCCATTTAAGAGTAGTAGAAATGTATGTGTTACATGGAATTAGAATACAGAATATAAAATCTGTTGACAGATTTTAGTAGGTGCTTTTGCAGGCTGAATAAAACTGTGTACTTGGTCTTAGCAAAACGACAGCTGTGTTGCACTCTGACTGTGTCTGGTTGAAATGGCTAAAACAGAATTCGTTGAATATCTTGGGCAGAGACAGTGCATTAGTTAGCTCCTCTCAGTGCAGCAGTTAACGTCTCTGTCTGTCCGTACCATTCTGCCTTTCCTATGGTTTGTGAGGGTGCAAACCTTTTTCTTCTGGTTCTGGAGGCAAAATGGCTGATCCCTCTGAGACTTTAAAGCCCTCTTTCCTTGCTCCCGATGCAACTTTTTTTAGACAAACACACTCAACCACATGACCTTGAGCACAGGCAGCAAATACTTGGTGACTGGCCCTGCCTCTCCTGTGCTTGGTTCAAATAAAGCACCCACTTTAGCACTACTTAAGGTCCTGAGACCTTTGTTCCCTCCTCTTTTGAAAATGGTAATATTCTCCAGACCTGTGTGGTTTTGTGATTTAGATTTTGTGATTTGTTTGCTGATTTAATTTTAATTCAGATCAGTTCCCTTTTCTGGTTTGTAACGGGCATTGGAGGGTGAGGAGAGATGTCATTTTTTTTTTCCTTCTTTTGGTAGCATTGATTTGCAGTTTTATAAAAATAGGGTCTGAGGCATGGGATCAGAACTTCTTACACTGGTTTTGTTGCTGAAGTCAACATATTGCATAACTAATGCTCTCATTTCAAACCATATGTTCCATATAAATATGTAACTTGCCTTGTATACCTTGGAGTTATGTAACATTCTGTATGCCTTAAATCAGAGGTACTCTTAATGGGATTAGATGCAATAACTGAATTACTGTGATATGATAGTGGATTTAGGGGTATATTCCCCCTAGTCTTGTCTGAGTACATTAATGAAACAGAAAGGTGGTTTCAGATAAAAAAAATAAAAGAAAAGAAAAATGCATGTCTGATATTTTCTTTCAGATGTTCCTAAGCTCCAGCACATATCCCGAGATTCATGGTTATTTGTATGCAAAGGAGCAGGGAAAAAAATCATGGAAAAAGATGTTCTTTCTTTTGAGAAGATCTGGTCTTTATTTTTCCACTAAAGGTACTTCTAAGGTAAGGCCAAAAAAAAAAAAAAAAGAAAAAAAACAACAAAAAAGAAGGGGGAAAGAACTATAAAGTTAGAAAAATATATTGTATTTATCAATTGCTGTAATATTAACTGAAATTTGAATTTTAACTGACAGTGATTAAAAGAGAAAACATTTTCCATTATATAGAGAAATTGAGGTATAAAATTGGGAAAACATCAGGATCAGGAAAAACTAGTTTCTTTTTGCCTATTAACTTTGCTTCATTCTGGTTAGTATTTTTTCCAGTTGGTTAACAGAGTATCTTTTTAAAATAGTTAAAATCCTGAAGTATAAGTAGATGCTCTGAAAGATGGGCACAGTACTTCAAAATGTGAATTATACAAAACCCTATATATAAAAGGATTCTATGGAAAGATTTTTAGAGTTCTCGAATTTTATCACTGTTCAGTTTTTCATTTTACTAGTTCAAATTTTTGATGTCAATACTTAAACCTGACTATGTTAAACAGGATACATTAGAGACAGGACGCCTTTTATGTAAACCACTTAAAACATATGCTTTTCACTGTTCTGAATTTTCTGTGTTAACTGCCAGAGTATTCATTGAGCTACTTTTGCATCTTTCAACAAATTTATTTTTTTTTCTTCCTTGACTTAATCTTGGAGGATGTAGGTAATAGTTAGAAATAGTACTAGACAGTGATTATTACAGTGTGTTGTTTTTCAAATTCTGAAAGTATATTTTATTTTGATGCTTGAAATGTATACTTCTCTCAAAACTTCGGATTCCTACTCTTATTCTGTCTTGAGTGTAGTGGATGTTTCCCCAGAAATCAAATCACTGGTCCTTTGGTTTTTTTCCTCTCTTTGTGGAAGAATGAACTCTGACTAGTTTGAGGTGTTTTTCCTCTACATTAGGAAGTGAATTTTGAGTTGCCTCTTTCTAGATTTCATGAGACAATGTCACAGTTAAAACTAAGACTGTATTTTGGAACAAGATAACTACTGTGCTACTCTGAGTTTCTTATCTGGAGAGGCTAGCTAATAATAGTCTAACTGTATTACATTGCTCTTCTTTTTAGGAGCCAAGGCATCTGCAGTTTTTCTGTGAATTCAGCAATAGTGATATGTACATGTCTTTGACAGGCAAAAAGATTTCTGGAGCACCAACAAACTATGGATTCTGCTTTAAGGTACAAGCTTATCATTCTGATACATATTAAAGCAAGCCACAGTTTTTAGGTAAGCTTAAGTTTCTTTAAGGTTTTTGACAAGAATGTTCAGCTGTCTGTTATAAAATAGGAGAATTAGTGGCTTTTATTTCAACAGGTATTATCTTCAAGATATGCATTAATGCTAAAAAAAAAAATGTGCTGTGGCCTTCTAGCCTAAGAAATCAGGAGGAACCAGAGACCTGAAACAGCTCTGTGCAGATGATGAACAAAGTAGGACCTGTTGGATGACAGCAATTAGGTTGCTTAAGGTAATTTTTCTGTGTGGGTTAACGTCTTGCTTAAGTTTACTATGGGAAATTCTGATACTGTGAAGTAGAGAAGTAATGTAATTCCAGGTTCCCATGCAATAGCAGTATTAGTTTTGTCCAACAGAGACAGACCGAATTACTGGAATCATTGTAGGGGATGGGATGATGTCTTGAAGCCTGAGTCCTGCAAACATTTGAACTTAACATTAAGCATGTACTTGTATGTAACCTGGCTGAATTTAGTGAGGGTGTTGGTAATGTTGAACAAAGCTACAAGAATACGCAAGATGGGAACTTTTTAAATATGTTTGTAAAAGGCGTCTGTGACAAAACAGGCATAGGTCAATGGGTGGAATTTAATGCAGAGTGTACAGTTAGAAAGGCAACAGCAACGACACTGTTGTGTGTTTCCTTATCCTAACAGCATTTGTCCCTGTTTTTTTAATGATAAAAGCAAGTATTATCTTTTGCATCTGGAAAAAAGTTTACTTGGCTTTGGTTTATAATTTAAAATGCTAACCATGTTATTTTCTGGTTTTAGTATGGGATGCAGCTGTATCAGAATTACATGCAACTATATCAAGGTAGAAGTGGCTGCAGCCCTTTGAATATAACACCTATGGTATGTCCCACAGTAGCTCCATGAATAAATACTTTGTTTCTGCCATCATGCTATTTTTAAGTGACTTGCCTGGTTGCACTACTGACCTGATCCTGCAGATCTTTGCATGTGTGAATGCTTCCTGAAATCTTTAAGGACATCAGGGTAGACTAGGGAGCTCATTCATTAATTTGTTAATACAAATTGGTAGTTCAGACCAGTTAACAGGCTTTTCCCCCTTTGTCAAATATTCAGTATTTTGGGAGTTTATTGCCTTATTATCACTGTCAAAGAGAATGGAAAAAGGATTTTAAAAGAGTAGGGGAACTATAAATGCATTAAAAAAGAAGCAAAGTGTTTAAGGTCACACATGCTGTAAAAGATGAATACAAAAGCTTTAATTTTAACATATCCTTTTCAGCATATGTAATGCTTCCATTCTACTTTTTTTTTTTTTTTTTTTTTTTTTTCCTCNTTTTTCTCCTCCTCCAGAATGGTTAGACACTTAGTTGGATTTCATCTGATGTAATCTGACTGGACTTCAGAGGAACACCATAATTTGGCAGAACTGGGTTTTGGAGGAGTAGCAGCCTATATTGGATGCTGTGTCCATCTTCCCAGTCAGATAGTTGGGGATCGGGTTGTCCTTTTCTTTAATATATCTTACTCAGCCCAGTTCTTTGAGTCATTTGATATCAGATTTTTTTGTGAGTGATTTATATCACTTTGTGCTCTTCATTGGCTAAACTGGGTAAAAATTGCTTGTTGCCAAGACTTGTGACGATGATTTTATGGTGTTTGAGCTTTTATTGTAGTTCTTGATGTTAAAGCACCTAAGATATGTATTTGCCATTATGGATATTCACAAAAATACTGTTTTCTGATATTGCTAATAAGCATGGCTTCAAAATTGCTCTTAATACACTGACTGTGTTTTTACTGTCTGTTGTATGAAGCTCACGACAGCCAGCTGCTGCCTTTATAATGGGTCTGGGAACCATTATTGATTCTCTCTCCCCTTACACTGCTGCGTGCATTATAGCTCATGTAGATTCTAATGCAGGTGGACTCTATAACTGATATTAAGAATGGTACATGTTTTATACTTGTGTATAATTGGTGAATTAAACTTGGGAATTAATTGCACAAGTTCATATATGTACTTCACAGAGGAATCACTTCCAAGTTTCACATTTCTGAATAATTCACAACCAAGTCAGCTGCAAGGAGTTCCTGCCTCTCTCCTAGAGACAAACATGTTTCTCTTATTTTGCCCTTGTTTTTTACTTTGGCAAAGTTCTTTGCAGGTTACAGTTACTCAGACAGACCTTAGACTACCCTGTCAAGAGTTACAGTGAACTACTATTCTCTTCTGCTTCTAGTTATAATCATGCTAGAATCTACTTGTAACCAAACAGGAACAAAACAGAGCCTCCTTTGGTTTTGGAGTGGAAAGCTTTGTTAACCCTACAGAAATCTGGGCCTCTATGTTCCAGATGTTACTTCAATTTATAGAATGATACAGTGTTCTTTTAATTATTTGATATACCATTGCCAGCAAACATTTGAGACATTACAATCAGTATTAAACTTGATTTTATAAACCTGGTTTTCTGGGAAGTGTTTTGGTGAGTTTTAAGACTTCTGTCAAACTTGAAATGCTTTTTATTCTATTGTTACAAACTCGATCTTCACTGGGAGGGGAAAAAAAACCAAACTTTTTTGTACTAGATCCCATAACTGTCGAGTCTGTGCTTGTTCTGTGATGGTTAAGAGTTTGAAGGGAAGTATTAAAATAGAACTTAATCTCCATAGAGATTAAATTAGAGCTGTTAAATCTGGTAAACTTTGGGTGAAACGTTATATAGAAAATGCATAAGTTCATGCCATATATGTGGCTAAATACTTCAAATCTTTGTTTATTTGATGATTATGCATTTTATCGTTTTTTCTGGTATTTGGGCAACTTAATAATAGTATCCTAACTTGTTTTGACACGCAAAGGGATAGTTATAGTTAGAAATATAAGTAGAGTTTATGGTAAAGGGATGTATTCATCGTCCATCACAGTAATGCAAAAAGATGATTTGTCTTGCCAAACTGTAAAATTGAGTTTTGTAGTAGCATACAGGAATTACGGATGTTCCCTAGGGGATAATGAGTTTGGCTGTAATGGGAAATGGTGCAGATATTTGAAACACCTTTTACAAAACATAACATTTTCTCAGAAGCTCGGTGTTAAAACATGGATCTTAAAAACAAAACAAAAACAAAAAAAAAACCTAAATGTATTTTTCTTTGTTGCAGAGAAGTATTTCAGAAAATTCTTTAGTAGCAATGGATTTCTCAGGACACAGAAGCAGAATTATAGAAAATCCAACAGAAGTCCTTTCAGTTGCAGTTGAAGAAGGATTAGCATGGCGGGTATAAAGATGTTTGTTTTATCAGACTGCTGTTTTCTGATTTTTTATTTATTTATTTATTTTTTAATTTTAACAAAAAAAGTTTTGAAATCATTTTTACTTCTCTTTCCCACAGAGGAGAGGGTGTCTACGACTCAACTCACATAGTAGTCCTATTGCCGTGTCTAACATAGGTATGTGTGAGTTAATTCATTGCACAGAAATGCAATAGTTGGTTGTTTCAATAAAGGCAATGTGTTTTTTAAAGATCTTTTATTTCTACAGCTATACACAGATCTCAGTCTTGGTTTCATCATAAAATCTCTAGAGATGAAGCTCAGAGACTTATTTTGCAGCATGGACTTGTAGATGGGTAAGCTAATTCTTTACATAACTCTTCCGAGACACATTTCTAGTCAACAACTGCTATTTTCATGTACTTTTTATTGGGGGGGGGGAGATGGAGGAAGAAAGACTTTGCACTTATCTAATAGAAATAAAATGTCTTTTATATAGGGCTATCTGGGGATCAGTTGGTTTCTATTTTATGTCTTTTGGAAGCAATAAAGTGGTGATCTAACACTTTGATTCTGTCACTGACAGATTACTTGTGTCTGCTCAGAGCCAAGCACTTGAGCTCTGTATTTGCACAGTATTCTCTGTGAACTGTCAACTTTGGCATCAGTGTCTTTTGTGTCTCTTACTAGTGATGAAAGAAGGAAGGAAACCCTGAAAACATTGCCTAACCTTATTCCAGCATGAACTATGCAGGGATAACCATTGAAAAAAAAGTATGCTTTTACTTGTGAAATGAGTAAAAATCCTACTATCCTTTAATGGTAAACAGTAAATACTAGGGTAAGACTATTCACATTTATTTTTCTCTCATTTAAATACTGATTCAGAGAAAAATGACCGGGTATGTATTTCATGTTCAAATCCTGCTATTTTTCATTTCTGTATTTTTATCCCTACTCCTGTATTAAATGTAAACTTAGGCCTTATTCCTTCAATGAGTTACTCCATGAAACTTGTGAGTTTCTCTCAGTCTGTTTCCAGTTAAGTACTTGTAACCAGATAACTGGTTAAATTCCTTCAGTTTCAGATTAAGGATATTGTAATACTGTTTTCTACATCTGCAGAAAGGGCTCTGGAAAAAAAAAAAAAGAGAGATGGGAAGGAAGGGGAGACAAAGATGGCCATACTCGGCAAGGATGGCTATTTGGACTTTATTTCATACTTCACCCCCTTATGTTTGAAGATTTTTCAGTGATAAGTGGTTGACAGGGTTGCAAACTGTTGGACACCCAGTAGATGAATGGGATAATAGCATTACCAGAAGGCCCATGACAAAGTACAATTGGTCAGTCGGAGAATTCCTTATACGTTTATGAACGAGCAGTTTTTTTGGAGTCATCCAGCATGTCTAAAAAGCTTCCTTCCAACCAGTATTTCTAAGATTCTATGAACTGCAGCTCTTTCTTCATAATAAAGTGATCTTTTTAGTTGTTGAAGAACCTTTTAAGTAGGTCTGTTGTGATAGGGTTAGGAAAGAGTAAAGATCTTCTTATGTGAAGGAGAAAAAATGTTGTTCATCTCTCCTGTTCAAACAAACAAACAACAAAAAAGTAAGAAAGTAAACTTTAAAGGAATTGATAAATGGGAACATAAATCCTAATCCACCTGCATTTTCTTTCCTATGCTATGTGATTATTTTGTGTATTGTTTAATGTGGATCACAATATTTGGGTATAGAGAACTCATTTTAGATACTTGGAGAGTGGCACATTCTTATAATGTCATTTTTTTTTTTCTGAAGTAAAAAAAAAAAAGCCAGTTCTCAATGACAAACATAAAAAAAAATTAAGTTTATGCAAGGGATAACTGCTCTGAAAAAATCATTCATGTCCTGGAAAAGGGTGAAAGGCCGCTAGGTGGTGAGAGAGAGCTTATTAGGAGAGCCTGAGTGTATTGAGAACTATTTGTCCTTATTTTACCAACTGTACACTGGGCTGGCAATTGTCACTCTTTTCTAACTGAATTAGTATCAGAGTTCTGAATTAGTCTGAATGGGGGTTTTGATAGAAATGTTAATGATTATGGACTCCAAATTTCTTAATTCCAGATATTTTCTTTTGTTGTAAAAATAGAACTCTTAAAACTTTGAGGATGAAATTAGTACCCAGTAGTTTGGATCCATGTCGTTAGCCTGTGAAAATCCCCTGAAAGTCTTTGTTGTCTTCTCTTTTTTTCTCCCTAACTACTTGCTTTTCATATAGTAGTTGTGTTCTCATTCCTGGTAGATGGTTGAGCAAAAGAGGTGGCTAACACTCGCTTGGTTGACACCTGCAAGTCTACTTTGCTCATTTGCTTTGCCTCCTGAAAGAGGAGAATGCTTGCCAATGACTGTCCCTCCATTTCCCTTCTTTGGTCCATTTGTTAGCTATACCTGTTCCAGACCTGCGTAGTACAAACAGTTCAGTCTCTCCACTGCAAAGCTGTGAATCAGGTACTTCCCTCTGTGCTCCAAACTGTTCTTCTCTGCCAGTAGTCCAAACTCAGTGATGCAATCATCCTTCATCTGTACCAGATTATCCTACGAGGATTATGGCAGAACTATGTCTGTCTATAATCGGTTGGAGTTGTTGAACTAGTTGCAGTGACACTGTTGGCTATTAACAGTGTTGTGATTTCAATAACCATACTGTAAAATAGACTATAGCTCTGTCTCAGTGGGAATTTTGCCAATGTGCAGATGTGAGTGTGCATTTATGACTACAGGCAAGATGTAAAAATCATTCTGGTATGTCTTGCATTACCTTTTCTGTAAACTTCCTGTTGAACAACCTTTCAAATTTTCCTTATAAAACTTGTGATTTACATAACTGTTAAAGTCCAAGGAAAAATTTTCTTCAAAGCACAAACTTTGAGGGTGCTTTTCCGTCTGAAGAGATGCATTGTAATTCTATGCAGTGTAAAAACTAACGCCTACAGTGTCATTCATTCTGAAAATGCATATTTTTCACATAATAGACAAGGTGAAGAAGAACTTAAAGTATTTCCAGTGACACATTTTCAAAGAAATACTGATTAAAAGCATAATTTTTGTAATTAAGATTATTTCTGCTTCTCACAATACTTACTGTTTTAAATTTACAACAATTTTAACTGAATATTTACAAAAGCTTTTCAGAGTGACCTTAATGTGAAAATTTTCAATCTCTTTTAGGGTATTCTTGGTACGTGATAGCCAAAGTAACCCCAAAACATTTGTGTTGTCATTGAGTCATGGATTAAAAATAAAGCATTTTCAAATCGTACCAGTAAGTAATATTTTCAATATACGTCTACAGTTATAAACAAATGCAATCAAATAATTGTGATGTTTTTTCTGCTATATAGACTATAATAAACATAATATCTGTATCACGAAGAATTATAAATATTCTAGAGTTAAACAGTTTTGAACTTTGCTGTTTGATTTGTTATAAACCTTGGCTAGTATTACATAATTCTATGTTTTGGTTTACCTAGAAGGTGTCTTGGAAAAATGCACAAGTCTATTTGAACTGGAATAGAAGCAACAGTGATGGCATGAAAATTGTATTTTAATAAAGGTCATATTGTCTTTTCTTTTTAGTCATCCATTTAAGGGCAGCCAGCATGGCTTCACCAAGGGGAAGTCATGCTTGACCAACCTGGTAGCCTTGTATGAAGACATAACCGGGGGGATAGATGATGGTAAAGCAGTGGATGTGGTCTATCTGGATTTCAGTAAAGCATTTGACACTGTCTCCCACAGCATCCTCGCAGCTAAGCTGAGGAAGTGTGGTCTGGACAATTCGGTAGTGAGGTGGACTGTGAACTGGCTGAAGGAAAGAAGCCAGAGAGTTGTGGTCAATGGGACAGAGCCTAGTTGGAGGCCTATATCTAGTGGAGTCCCTCAAGGGTCGGTACTGGGACCAATACTATTCAATGTATTCATCAACGACTTGGATGAGGGAATAGAGTGCACCCTCAGCAAGTTCGCTGATGACACAAAACTGGGAGGAGTGGCTGACACGCCAGAAGGCTGTGCTGCCATCCAGTGAGACCTAGACAGGCTGGAGAGTTGGGCGGGGAGAAATTTAATGAAATATAACAAGGGCAAGTGTAGAGTCTTGCATCTGGGCAAGAACAACTCCAGGTACCAGTATAAGTTGGGGACTGACCTGTTGGAGAGCAGCGTAGGGGAAAGGGACCTGGGGGTCCTGGTGGACAGCAGGATGACCATGAGCCAGCACTGTGCCCTTGTGGCCAAGAAGGCCAATGGCATCCTGGGGTGTATTAGAAGGGGTGTGGTTAGTAGGTCGAGAGAGGTTCTCCTCCTCCTGTATTCCGCCCTGGTGAGACCGCATCTGGAATATTGTGTCCAGTTCTGGGCCCCTCAGTTCAAGAGGGACAGGGAACTGCTTGAGAGAGTCCAGCGCAGAGCCACAAAGATGATTAAGGGAGTGGAGCATCTCCCTGACGAGGAAAGGCTGAAGGAGCTGGGTCTCTTTAGCTTGGAGAAGAGGAGACTGAGGGGTGACCTCATTAATGTTTATAAATATGTAAAGGGTGAGTGTCAGGAGGATGGAGCCAGGCTCTTCTCAGTGACATCCAATGATAAGACAAGGGGCAATGGGTGCAAGCTGGAACATAGGAGGTTCCACTTAAATATGAGAAGAAACTTCTTCACGGTGAGGGTGACGGAGCACTGGAAAAGGCTGCCCACAACTGTGCGTGTGTGTGTGTCACTGACTTACCTGTTCAGGATAGTTTCTCACTTCTATTTGGGGTCAAACATTTTTTTTTGCCTCTTTTCATGATTCATGTTATTGTGGTATATCCATGTCCATGTCTTCTTCAGGGGGACAATTTTAACAAAATACTGATACGCATATTTAGTCTAGTTACTTATGCATATAACCTGAAATTTCCTAAATTGCAGTCATATTTCCATCAGTTTTTGTTGATGGTACCATCCAGTTCTCCTGTCAGAATGGCCAGCTTTCCCCCATCCTTTCCACTCTCTCCAGAGGAGGTTTATACAGTTTTCTTTACAGACTGCTTCTGTTGAGATGAGAAACATTTTAGCATTATATATTTTAGGCACAGATGCTTGACATAATTGAGAATACCTGTAGCTTTTTCTTCTGTCTTGGCAAGAGCCTTTCTTCCAGGCCAAATAATAGTCTAGCCTCTATGTTTCTTCCTACTGAAGTTTCTAGGAGATTCTGCTGTTTCTCAGTAGAAATGAGTGTAGTGGATTTTTTTTTTCCTCCTGATCTGGTGGTCCCATATGATCATTCGCAAAATTTCTCCATGCCTTACCCAGGGCTTGTACCTGATTTCCCCCCCCTAAAAACTTTACTGTAGAATAAGATCAAAGCATTATTGGGAAAGAGAAAAGGAGGGAATCAGTGTCATGTGAAAGAATTGCCTGGGATTTTTGCAGCATTAATTACAAGCAATACAAGAGCCCTTCATTCAAAAGTGATAGCTATGCCCTGGTTCCTATGTGAGATTCAACATATATTCTGTGATCAGAATCCCAGGTTTAAGACATCTTTCCCAGGTTTAAAACACATCTTTGTGTTTCTATTGACTATGGTCGCTTTTCGTATTTACTTTGGGATAACTGTTGTGTGGTTTAGAAACCCTTCTGAACTCTGTACAAATACTGTATGACTCTACTTCATTGGGATGTCATTTAACTCTCAAATTCAAGAGACCACTTTTTCTTATAAGGAAACATACCCTCTTTTCTCTAAGAGTAGATGAGGCAGGAAGCCACTGTTGTCTTCAGTTCGCTATGACCTGTATGATTCTTCACTTCAAAAAAAAAAAATTTATCTGGTCAATTCTAGTGTTCTTCGGCAGATACAAGCAGTGCATTTCAGGAAATAATTATACATGTGCATGCTAAAACTTTGCTCTCCTGTTCTAGGATCTGTGGAGGAACAGAGAATCTCTATTTTGACAGATTGTCTACATTTATGGGTTGACACTTCTGTGCTGATGGTCTGGAAGACCTGTACCACTTCAGTGCAAAAACTGTTGTATTTGAAGGAAATTTTTTTTGATTGTTTTTGTAAAGCAATTTATCCTGTGCTAGTTAGCAGAAAAAAATACATCTGCAATGAGAACAACTTAATCCAGAGATAGAGGATGCGAGTATGGAAACTTAGTTCCCCAAACATAAGCATATTTCAGTTCCTTTTTGTAAAGTAACTTCCAGTTGCTTTCAGTCCCCCTCATGCCATGTCCAATACCGTGACTTACTGCTTGCTTGGTTTTTACTAGAACAATACTCTTTAAGGAGTTGAGAAAAATATTTTTGAGGAGAAAAAAAGTTTTGCTTCCGGTTGTTGCTGATCTTCTAAATGAAGTTATTTTCTAAGAAGCAAGACTTTTTTGTGCTGCTGCGGTAAATTTGTAGCTTATTAGTTGGAGATCAAGGTTAACTTTTGGAACTTCTGATCTTACTCTTCTTCCAAACTCTTGCCTTTTTCCATCCATTGGGAAGGGAAGATAAACTTTGCTACTCAATGTTAATAAAGAAATATCATTCTGGAGGTCTGACTTGAGCAAAGGTTGAAATCTATGAATAGGTTGCAACTTGTTTATTGTCAGTTTGTAAAAACTCCGTGTTTATATTAACTCCAGCTGTCATTCCAAAGCAAAGGCATAAAATAATATCGTCAGTGCAGAAAGAATATTCTGATACTTATTAAACTATTATTTCCTTTTAGACATGTACCTATCTTAGAGGGAAAGTTAAAGAATACATTATTTTTGCTGTTCTTTTTCCATCTTTTTGTGATTGATCACTTTATTTTTCCTTCTCTCCGTTGTCATAAGATTATGAATACCTTAGTCTACATGAAGAGTTCTCAAACAAGTATTTTAATCATGAAGAAATACCATATCAAAAGCAGATTTTATTCTATCTTGTTTTTCCATTTTTACAGTTGGAAGATGATGGGGAGCTATTCTATACCCTTGATGATGGTCACACCAGATTTACTGATCTCATCCAGCTAGTGGAATTCTACCAACTTAATAAAGGAGTACTGCCTTGCAAGTTAAAACACTATTGCGCACGAATTGCTCTTTAACCAAAGCATCTGTTGTTTCATCAAAGGGAAAGGAAGATACTAGAATACTTTTTACCCTCAAGGCAATTTCTATAGTAAGAAGAGAAAAAGCATTGCATTGTAAAGATTCTAAGTTTTAGCTACCAAACAACAACAACAAAAAAATACATCTATATAGATAAGAATTTTGTATTGTGATTGTCAAAGCAAAATAACTTTATGGTTTTAAAAAATATATTATTTCATATGTAATTCTTTAGTGTTGTCTTGGACTTCTTTGTTCTTTTTTTCCCCAACTGAAAACATGTTTTTTTTTTTTTTTTTTAAATATTGTGCAACTTCTACAAAAATACAACTGAAGGGAAGATCTTTGTTCTTAGGTATAAATTGAACTTTTTGTCTTTTCAAATGTTTCTCATAATTTCTATTCATCACATAGAAGAATAACGTTTACTGTGGTAAGGAGAAGTTGAACTGCACATTTTATTTGTAAATAAAATGAATAAATTTTTTGCACTATATTTTTAATGCTACTTTGAGGATTATCATACAAAAAGTGAAAAACCATTAAAGCTACTTGTAACTGGCTGTATTGAGTTGTGCAATTACTGCTGTAATATTTTAAGATTTTTTTTCTAATCTAATGACTAGATTGACACCTTTACAGAGAGCTGTGGAGAGTCACTTACTTGGCTGTGATATGTATAAATAAGTATAAAGTGGTAAGCCTACATATATGCACCTGTAGTCTACACCTGCAGTCTCTAACACATGCCTCCCCCCCCCC